>JANQBM010000222.1:33597-61214 GCA_025594535.1 Erythroxylum domingense
TTTTCTGCTTGTTTCTAAGTTATAAACCTGTTACCCACGAGCTTTAAGCTCACCCCCTCCAAATTCTGTCCAATTCAAGTGAAGCACAAGAAAGCGAGTAATTCAGGATACAAGGCGGCACCCCAATCTGTAAATGTTCTTTTGAAATCCTTAGGATTGATTTTTTTTATAACTATGGCTTTAGTCACCTTTCAAGTTTTATTAGTCTAAGAGTAATGATGTATTATGACTTGTAAGGTTATTAAAGCCTTGTAAAACAAATATATATTTTGGAGATGAATGAAAGATGTATATATATGTTACTGCACATGATTATGATCATGGTTAAGTTTTTATGTTGTATGTGTTGATCCAATAAATTTTGAGGTGTGAGAAACGATTAACGATTACGTTTAGGTGATTCTGTCATGAGTTTTGAATAAATGAGAGCGTTGAGAAGGAAAATGGATTGTATTAAATAAAGGAAGATGCAAAGGAAAAATACAGAGAATGAATATCGTCTGTGATGACGTCACACACAGAGGCTAGGAAAATTTAGAAGAAGAAGTATCCTTTGTGCTGACATCAGAACACAGAGGCAAGGAGGATTAAAGAATATAAGTATCCTCTGTGATGACATTAGAACACAGAGGCAAGGAGGATTAAAGAGTATAAGTATCCTCTGTGATGACGTCAGAACACAGAGGCAAGGAGGATTGAAAAGTATAAGTATCCTTTGTGCTACGTCAGAACATAGAGGGAAGGATGGATAAAGTATATAAGTATAGTCTGCGATGATGTCAGAACACAGAGGACACGTCATCACAAAGACGATACAATATAGAGGAAAGGATGGGTAGAGTATAGAAGCATCGTCTGTGATGACGTCAGAACACAGAGGACACGTCATCACATAGAAGATAGAACATAGAGGATAGACTACAGAAGATAAGTGGTCAAACTAAAAGATAAAAGTCAACCACAAAGGATAGATTATGGGTCAAGGATTATAAGAAGGAGTTAAGAAGTAATATGAGATGAAGCATATCATCTGTGTTACTGTTCATGGTTATCTTCTGCCCAAATTTCGACCCTTCAAAAGATAAAATTGGCTTTCGCGGTCTTCATGAAAGTTGTAGCTCTTAAAGTCCTCTCTAAATCTATCCAATGAAACCCTATTTTGGACGCCTATAAGAAAAGTTATACTAGTAGCCCCGAAGTAGGTATATGTGTAAAGTGTCGAGAAGACGACTCGATAATGATAAGTCTGACGATTTTCTGAAAGGGTTAGACTCCGGAAGCGGGGTCTAACATCTACAATCTAATTAGGAAGAGAATTAGCAACTAATGCATGAGAACAAACATATAACTCAGGAGTAATGGATAAAATAGATACCTTTTTAGGTTCAGGACAATCCTGAGCAAAATGACCTTTCTTTTCACAATTATAGCACTTCACACGTGCCATGTTTTTCTCTCCTTCGCTCTTAGCCTATTGCTTCTTGGAATTATGACCTTTTTGTCCATTCCTTTGAGGATGCCGAGAACCTTTTCTTTTACCTTGATTGACATTGTTGCCTTTGGGTCATTTCCCTTTAGCAACAAAAGCCACATTGGAGGAGTCAGATGCTTTTAAGCGATCCTCCTTCATTTCGAGGTGCCTTGTTATTTCTACAAGAGTTTTGACATTCTCATTATGTGTCAAAACAAGTTTCACATTCTTCCAGTGCTTAATATGATCTAGAAGAGCCCGAATCACATTCAGGACTTGTTCCTCTTCAAAGATAACTTGGCCAGCTGCCTTAAGATCACGAACCATAGCACTCATGGTTCGTAAATGTCAGCCATAGTACGAGTCGTATTAATCTCGTAGTTCATCCACTTGAGGTGTAAAGCACGAAGCCTTGTAGCAGATGTTTGACCAAACGTGATCTTCAGCTTGTCCCACATATCCTTAGCAGTGGGACAATCCTCAAATTCTCCAATTAGATCGTCATGCATGAAATACAACATAGTATAACATGCCTTACGATCCTTTTTGGACCAATCTCCATAAGCCTTTAAGGATGCTTGATATTGCTCACTAGCAGTATCAATATCTTTTCCGTCTTTGTCTAATAAAGAAGGTGCAGTCATTATTGTGGTCAAATGTTCAAGTAATTCTCATTGATTTAGAAGATACTGAATCTTCCTTTGTCACATATCGTTATTGGACCCATCCAATTTTTCATTGACAGACAAATCACCGATTATGGTTTTAGTTATCATATCTACAAGTATATATAAAACTGACGTGAGGCACATTTACATTAATTAAATTATCAAAAATCCATAATTCACATTGTATGATCGAAAATTTTGCTAAGCTCATAATCTTCTCATACAAAAAAAATGAATTAGGAATTTCTATAATTTAATTAAACTATTTTAATTTGACATATCACAAAGATACAAAAAATATTTTATATGTAAAACTAATTTACAATAAAATACTTAATTCATGTAAAACAAAATTTACATACAAAATTATATAAAACTCATTTATATAATATTATATTAAACATAATACGAAATTACCCATAAAACACATTTATGGAATATTTCGAATTATATTATATGAAAAACTCATTCATGAATTTATAACAATTTAACTCATGCAAATTATATGAAAAAAAATCACATAGCAAAACTTATTTGCATAATTAAACAAATTAATCTAAATTTTCATGAAATAATAAACAAGCAAAAACTAAATTACTTGTTACTTATCGTATAAAACTAATTCATCATGCACAAGGAATTAATGGACAAGAAACATCAATTATGATTTTTCTGTTTTCCGTGCACACATTTGGAAAACTTCTTCTGGACAATGATAATAAATTAGTTTACCATACACGTTGATAACATCATCCGGGGAAAGCCTGTAGTGAATTTTCCATGAAGAAAAACATCTGACACTCATACTTAAAGAGAGACTCACTGTCTCTTTTAAAACCGTGTATGATGTTTTTCATTTGTTTTTAAACATGTAAGAAAACACATACTACACCATTTCTGTTATGTAAAAAAAAATTCCAAGCCTCTGCGTGAAGAATATCCATATGTCAAAGCCCTCTTGTTTTTAAAAAAAACAAGAGAGAGATGTGTTGAACGTTAAAATAACGATTCATAACCTCTCTTTTTTCAACGTTTAAAAAACTTGGAAGAGTATGTATATTTTCTTTCTTCACTACGACTTCTTCTATTCTTTGGACCTTAAAAGAATTCAACGTTGCAGAACAAGAAATGCATCACAAATCAATGCTTTAATGGTGGGTCTCACAAACAAAACAAAAAAATACACTTTTCATACACCTATTCTGTTGCTTTGGAATTCATGCAAGACATACAATATAAACCATTATGGTAGGCCCCAGAAACATGAAAAGCATTCCAATATTGTCTTTCATTTGTTTTGAACGTGTAAAAAACAACACAGAGACTAGCAAGAAATTGTCAACTTAGATTTCAACGAGAATTTCTTTGCGTGTTGAAAGCCAAAGGATTTTCCTTAAGATATCCCACACTCCACACCAGATGTGAGGACTTAGTGCCGAAAAAAAATCAAGTCGTTAATGTTGTATTTCATGCAGTTGTGACATGTAGTTGGGATGGATTCAATCAACGCTCTGATACCAATGTAGATTTAAATAACGACTGACCTTCTGCAGAAGCGGTAGATCGATTTGTCGTTTGCTAGTCCACGTATGACGAACACCGGATGTATAGTGGCTACTAGAGTCACCGTTTGAGTCACACCCTAAACTTTAAGTCTTTTGATGGTTTGCTTCACGTTAGAGAGAATGATGTGTTTGTCTATACTTTATGATTGTGTCTAAATGATTCTTACTATCTTTTATCCATTAAATCTTTCCTTATATATAAAAGGAACAAACATAACCATTGGAAGTTAAGGTGGCCGTTCACATTTGTAACTACCAACATTATCAATTAGACTGGAAGTTTCAGTTTCATAGACAGAAATCGTGTTCTTCCCAAGTTTGACAAAATACTTGTCTTCTTTTCCGCCATTCCACCTGAAAAGAAAGCCTCAGTATCTGAACCAGCACAAATGACAAACTGGTCCCTAGCTTTTTCATCAGTCAGCCATTGTTGAAGATTTTCCTATAAGGCAACACATATCAGTATGAATAATGCATACATACAGATCCTAAGTAGTTGCTCAAAGAGTAAAATGTACAGAAGATAACAAAGCAACAAGGCCTTGGAACTCGAGAAAATTATAATAAGATCTGTCAAGCTGTATATTAGATTTATCCCATTTTAGGAAAGTCAATTTCTTGATATTCTAAAGATTGTAGAATCCCAGATGACTGCCTTCTTTTCCTAGGAATGTGGAATCCTAGGTGATTGTTTTCCTTTCCTAGGAGATTTGTTAGAATGAGATTGATTTAAGTGCTTATGCAAACTTTTTAGTGGATTAGGTAGTTCAGTGTATGTCTGCTTTATGCAGAAAGTATGGGGTGTCATTTTGTAATCTAGTTGGTTTCTGACAACCTGAATATGTAATCTTTTGTACTGTCTTATGACAGCATATATTGAAATGTCTAAAATGAAATGAAATGCTTCCATTTTTTCACACTTAACTCTCTGGTTACATTGTTCTGCTTCCTTTCATACTCATCCTCTCTAAAAATTTCATGGTATCAGAGCTTTTCATGATCTTATAAGGGGCTTGTTTGTTGTTTTTCAAATTACAGAAGAAGCCAGAAAAAAAATTAAGAACCTCACCTGAATAGTTTTTTCAAAAACACTTAACCATGACCTCAATTCCTTCTGGACCTACACTACCAGTGTTTAATGGCTCAAATTATCAAATTTGGGCTGTCAAAATGAAGAGCTATCTCAGATCATTTGATCTTTGGGAGTATGTTAAAGGTAAAGAAGATCTTCCTAATAATCCAACAGTGACTCAGATCAAGCACCATTCAGAAGAAACTGCAAAAAAATACCAGGCCTTATCCTGTATACATTTAGAAGTGGATGATGTAATCTTCACTATAATCATAGCTTGTGAGTTAGCAAAAGAAGCTTGGGATAGTCTGAAGCAAGAATTCCAAGGCAGTGACAAAACAAGACAAATGCAGATTTTCGAAATGCACAGGATGAAGGAAGTTGACAAGATCAAGGATTATGTGGATCGGATTATGAAGACAGTAAACCAGATAAGACTGCTTGGAGAACAGATGGAGGAGAAAAGAATTGTGGAGAAGATAATGGTTACACTTCTTGAAAGATTTGAGTTAAAAATATCTTCCCTGGGAGATGGACACAATCACTGTCACTGAGCTTGCAAATGCTCTTCAGGCAGTGGAACAAAGGCAAGTATTTAGGGATGGGGAGAGTTCTAGTGAGACTGCATATGCAGCTACTCGAAAATACAAGTCTGGAGGCCTAAGGAAGCAATGGAAAGACAACAAAGGGAAAGAGAAGGATGAGCAGCAGCAGAACAATAAGAAGGAGTTCAAGAGAACTAAGCTTCCTCCTTGTTCTTATTGCAAAAACACCAACCATTCTGAGAATTTTTGCTAGTATAGATCTGGAGTACAATGCAGATCTTGCAAGCAATTCGGACATGTGGAGAAAGTGTGCAAAGTGAAAGCAACAAAACCTGCACAGACTCAGCAAGCTCAAGTGTCTGAAATTGAAAATGATCATGAGGAAGAATTGTTTGCAGTAGTTGAAGAAGTCTTAGCTACAAATCATGACACAAATATGTGGCTTGTAGACAGTGGATATATAAATCACATGACTACAAAGTTGGAAATCTTCAAGGATGTGGATAAAACCTATACTTGCAAGGTTAGATTGGGAGATGGCAGACTTATGGATGCAATCGAAAGAGGTACTATTTTTGTCCACACTTCTTCAGGCATTAAGTTTATTTCAGATGTGTTGTATGTGCCTGAAATAGACATAAGTTTGCTTAGTGTTGGACAGTTACTTGAAAAAAACTACTCACTGGTTTTTGAAAATAAAACCTGCATTATCAAGGATCCTGCAGGAAGTGAATATGAAGAAAAGAAATTTCCCTCTTGAATGGAAGAAGACTGAAGCTGAAGCAAGAATGAGTGTACAAGATGAGACTTGCTTATGGCATAAGAGGTTAGGCCACACCAATTTTGTCTCACTTAAACTGCTCAAGGATAAAGAATTAGTAAATGACTTGAGTTCAATGGATCAATTTTCCGGTGTCTGTGCTACATGTCAATTGGGAGAATTGAGTAAAAGTCTATTTCCTGTAAATCAGGTTACGAGCAAGGGAGAGACTTCAGTTAGTTCACAGTGATGTGTGTGGACCAATGAGCATTCCTACAATAAGTGGAAGCAAGTATGTTCTGTTGTTTATAGATGATCTTTCAAGATTCTGTTGAGTGTATTTCTTAAAGCAAAAATCTGAAGTGTTGGAGATATTCAAGAAATTTAAGACTGTTGCAGAAAATTTTTGTGGATTGTCTATTAAGACACTCAGATCCAACAATGGGATTGAGTATACATCAAATGCATTCAAAGATTTTCTTAAGAATGCTGGAATCTGTTCCCTATGCTCCACAGCAAAATGGAGTTAATGAAAGGAAAAACAGATCCATCATGAATATGGCAAGATGTTTGCTACTAGAAAAATGTTTGCCTAAAGTTTTATGGGCTGAAGCTATGAGTACAACTGTATATCTCCAAAAACGACTCCCTACAAAGGTTGTTGAAGAGAAGACTTTATATGAAGCTTGGTTTGGAGTCAAACCTTCTATTGCTCATCTGAAAGTATTTGGGAGTGTGTGTTATGCGTATGTTCCTGAAGTAAGTAGGGACAAATTTGATCAAAGAGCAGAACATGGTATTCTTGTAAGATACAACAGTGTTTCAAAGGGTTATAAAATATTAAATCATGTCACTTTGAAAATTCAAGTGTGCAGGACAGTGATTAAGAAGGTGTATGGGATTGGGATGCAAAGACTGTGACATCTACATCTACTTCACCTATTGAAGACACAACACAGGAGCAGCAAGTTGTAGATGAAAATGAATCAGAGGATGACTTTGCAGTAAGAGGGACACGTTCAATTGAGGATGTGTATAACAGATGCAATGTTGTAATTTTGGAACCTAAAACAGTATATGAATCTATGAAATCTTCAGAATGGAGATCAACAATGGAGGAGGAGTTGAGTAAGATAAATAAAAATCATACTTGGTTGTTAGTTCCCATACCTGAAAATAAGGAGATTATTGGACTGAAATGGATTTTTAAACTCAAGCTCAATACTGATGAATCAATCAGAAAATTCAAGGCAAGATTAGTGGTTAGAGGTTATGTGCAGAAGCATGGAATAGATTTCAATGAAACCTTTGCTCCTGTGGCAAGGTTTGATACAATCCGAATGATGTTGGCTATTACTGCACAAGTTGGTTGGCAAGTTTTCCAGCTTTATGTAAAATCTGCCTTCTTAAATGGAGTTCTTGAAGAAGAGATTTTTTTAGAACACCCTAAAGGTTTTGGAAATGGTACTGATAAAGTTTACTTATTAAAAAAGGCCTTGTATGGCTTTAAGCAAGCTCTAAGAGCTTGGTATGCTAGGATTGATGAGTATTTGCTAAAGCTGGGGTTTGAAAGAAGCTGCAATGAAGCTACATTATATGTGAAACATACTGAAATGGAATTACTGATTGTCTCTATTTACGCAGATGATCTGCTGGTGACTGGTAAGAATCATGTAGAAATTGTCAAATTCAAATGTGAGATGGAGAAAGTGTTTGAAATGAATGATTTGGGGAGTATGTCGTATTTTTTGGGAATTGAAGTTATTCAACATTCAAGAGGCATTTTCCTATCTTAGCAAAAATATGCACGACAGCTACTGAGAAAATTCAATCTTGGTAAGTTTAAAGCTGTGAGCACACCAGGAGTTCAAGGGGACAAACTTTCGTTAAATGATGGTTCAAAATTGATTGATACAACGTTGTATCGAAGTATTGTTGGATCCTTGTTGTATCTATTAATTACAAGGCCTAATATTATGTTTTTCTACAAGTGTACTGTCCAGGTTTATGTCTTCTCCATATGAGCTGCCCTTCAAAGCTGTTAAAAGAGTGCTGAGATATGTGCAGGGGACATACAGCTATGGTATGCATTTTAAGAGAACAGATGCAGTAAATTTGTCTGGATTTTCGGACAATGATTGGGTTGGTTCACATGAAGACATGAAGAGTACATCAGGCTATTGTTTTACACTTGGCTCAGCCATCATTTGTTGGTGCACCAAGAAACAGACTACAGTAGCTCAATCCACAACTGAAGCAGAATATATTGTTGCTTCAGCTGCAATAAATCAGTGCATTTGGTTGAGAAAAGTGTTAAAGGATTTAAACTTTGATCAAAGTAAGGCTACTGAAATTTTTTGTGATAACAAATCAGCTGTGAAAATGGTGAAGAACTATGTGTTCCATGGTAGAACTAAACACATAAAGATTAAATATCATACAATTAGAGAAGCAGAAAAAGAGAAGGAAGTTCAATTAGTTCACTGTAGTGGAGATGATCAAATTGCAGACATCTTCACCAAATCTCTTCATAAGTCAAAATTTGAAGGGTTTAGAGAGAAACTTGGAGTTTGTTCCGGCACTTGCATCAAGGAGGAGTGTTAGAATGAGATTGATTTAAGTGCTTATGCAAACTTTTTAGTGGATTAGGTAGTTCAGTGTAAATCTGCTTTATGCAAAAAGTATGGGGTGTCATTTTGTAATCTAGTTGGTTTTTGACAACCTGAATATGTAATCTTTTATACTGTCTCATGACAGCATATATTGAAATGTCTAAAATGAAATGAAATGCTTCCATTTTTTCACACTCAACTCTTTGGTTACATTGTTCTGCTTCCTTTCATACTCATCCTCTCTAAAAATTTCAAGATTGATCCATATTCTTAGAGCTTTTTCTTATTTTTCTTCTTACTCTTAAGGTATAGATAAACATACAATCCTAAATCATTTTAGTAAGAAGATAATTCATTTTCCCTTCTATTTTCTGATATGGTGTCAAAACCCTAGGGTTTTCTTCTTGGGACTTCTTTCTTTGGAGGCAATTTGGTAACTTGGGGGAGCAAGAAACAAAATGTTGTCATCAACAAAATCAAAGTTTTGAGCTATTTCTCAAAGCTTGTGCAAGTTGTTATGGTTAAATACTATTCTAGTTAACTTGAAAGTTAAGTGGGAAGGTCCTAAGAAGCTCTATTGTGACATCGAAACAGACATCAATATTGCTCACAACCTTATTCAATATGATAAGACAAAACACATTAAGATTGATAGACATTTCATCGAAGAGAAATTGGAGGAAGGGCTTATATGCATGTCATACGTTTCATCGAGAAAACCAACAAGCTAATGTTCTAACAAAGGGTTATAGTTCAAGTTTGCACAATATTATTCTAAGTTAGGAATTGAAGACATCTCTTCGTCAGCTTGAGAGGGAGTGTCGAGTTGTATATTAATTTATACCATTTTAAGAAAGTCAATTTCTTAATATTCTAGAGATAATTGAATTCTAAGAGATTGTCTTCTCTTCTTAGGAATTGTTTTCCTTCCTAAGAGAGTGTTTGATTTATATTCTTAGAGATTTTTTTTTTACTCTAAGGTGTATATAAACGTGGAATGCTAAATCATTGTAGTAAGAAGACAATTCATTTTCCCTTCTATTTTCTACAAAATTAGACATAAATATACTAGTTTCCAAAACAATGCATGGATGTATCAAGGGAAAAAAAAGTGAAAGCTTATTTATGAATATGTTCTGCATGATCGTGATCAAATGATTAATTGTATGGATTTTAAAATGTGACAATTGTGAATAAAGTATTTCGTGATATTACATGATGATAATTGAGATGATGTGAATTATATGGTAACATTAATTGTATGTTGCATGACAAGGGTGAACCATCGAGGAGGATAATTACTCAACTGAGTTCGTAAAACTCAATTAAATTACAACGTTGATATTTTCAGGATCGAAAGAGCGACGACTTAGATTTTAAGACTGCTTAGAAGAGATCTTATACAGCTTTTGGATAAGAAATAATTCAAAGTCAGTCAGTTGGGACTGAAAAATTAGTCTTAATTTATGTTAATTCCTCATGTATGTAGCATACTTTGTAGAAAGAGTTGTGGACTTTGATAGGTTGATATTATATAAACATGAATAATGGATATAATGCTACATTGTATATTATAGTTTATGAAATTAAATGAGAAAATTTTGAATTTTAAACATTGTGCTATTGATAATTTTATTTATGATGTCACGATATGGTAAAAGTGAAATAGTTAACATATTATTTCTGTCGAACATATGCACCTTTATCCGACGGGCATACAGGTATATGTCATATAGGAGTGGAGTATTATAGTTGTCCTTGTGTCAATATACCTAAAGGTAGCTTCTGACATTGTCAGTTCATAGTAGACCGACTTCATGCATTTACGTTCTGCTTGATGAATTCCACCAGTTTTTTTGTTCCTTTCAGTTAAATGACCGGTTGCCAAGCATGCATCCTGGTTACTGCAAATGAAAGCAACACTGACAAAATGACAACTAGGAGAACCGCAATAGCGGATGTCTCTACCGTGTAGTTGCGAGCAGCTTCTAGATAGGCTCGATATGGATGAAACAATAGTTTAATGATTTTTATGTTAGTTTGTATTTGGAAGGCGTCTGTTTGGTGGCCGCCAAATGACTAAAAAAAGGTAGCTTTCAATGTGTCATTTTCATGGACTTCGTCTCTTTAGAATGCTCCTCCAAGGGATTTCTTATTCATCAGTACATATATAGTTTAATAATTCATAAAAAATTTTAATTTTGTATGAATTAGTGATCAGGATATATATATATATATATATATATATATAATCACATTTTGTATTTCCTTCAACTTTCTTAAATTCAAACGTAAGTTTAATTAAAATGTACTATATAATGAATTTGGCAAATAACATATATATAGCTCTGAATATATATCCAAGCCAAGACGCCTTAAAGTGGGGCTGATGTCTTTATTTTTTTTTTTATATTTAGATGAGTTATACAGAACAGATGATTAAAAATCATATTAAATCTATTAAGTATTGGTATTGAAGATGTTTTTTCGTAATTTTATGCTATCATTTCCCTTGATAACAACATTGATTATCGTTTTTAATTTTCTTCGAACATTAAACAGTTAAGATAAATGTTTTAAGATAATTGAAATATAATATATATGCATATGTAAGTTTAGAGTCGAAGAGATGCATAATCAATTTTATATATAGTAATATTCTAGCCTTTCATATATGTTTTTTATTCACCTTAAAATTATTTTGTAATAGGTAAGCAGCCCTGTTTACATATCATAAGAATTATTATTATCACTTAATACTTTTTCTTTTAGGACTTTGGTTACACCCAATCAATTTTTTCTATGTAAAAGGGCAAGGGATTTAGTTATAGGGTAATAAAAGGCATAAAACTTTTTTTATAGTTAATTAAGAAATTTTAAAAAAACTCTTTAACCTTTAAGATATTTTTAAAAACTCTTTATAATTTTCAATTTTATTTAAAAACTTTTCTCCTAATTTTTTGTTAAAAATAATGATGACATCTTAAGTGGACTTGTTAAATATTAGATCTAATTTAGCTTTTTAAATTTAAAATAAATTAATTAAATACGATCAAAATTAATAATTTATTATAATCATCTTAAACTATTAATTTAAGTCCAATTTCATTGATTAATTTACGACAGGTTTAATAAGCAAGTTGAGTTACTATATTAGTAACATTTCATATTGCATGTGTTTTATTATTATTTAAAACACATGTGTATTTGAACCTATTCAAAATTATGTCAAATTGATATTGTTGACCAAGTAATTAAAGAGTATTAGTGGGTCTTTATCATCAATATTTGTAACCTTAGTTTGAGCAAGTTTATTTATGTTAACCTCCTGTATAAGTAAACCACTACACTCAATGGTGTTTGTGTTGAGTGTGACTCGCGGATATCTCCTTCTTAATTAAATTCAATTATCATAAAGATCAATCACAGTTATCAATAATATTGCCAAACTCCATCTTTTTGCATCCTTGTATTGTATGTATACTATAATACTAGCAGATGGGAAACTAAAGATTCGCGCCTAATTCGGTGCCTAGCTACCTGGTCTGCTCACATGTAGAGATTTTTTTCAAGATAACTTTGCCCCGGAAGCCAATAACTTATTCTCTGGGACTGGGAGGAAACACATACACACGTATATGCATGAATACCATATCTAGCTAATTAGTTAATTTGAAGCCAAAGCCAAACAATTCTATGATACGGAAACGACCTGCGAATCTTTGGTGCATGCACAGGTTTTAGTATGGTAGCTCATTTATTTTATTATAAAACTGTACACTGGAGTACTATTTATTATACCTACAACAATATCATACCACTCATCAGTTTAACAGCTAGCACTCCTAAGTACACAACTAGGATCGAAAATTCAACCCGGCCCCTGATTCACGAGATTCAGATTTCATTCCATCCATGCCAGTTAACTAACAGTTGTCTCTCCCAATCAATCCTTTGCGTATTAATTACTATTGACTAGTTAGTAATAAAATGAATTCCTTTAGAATTTGTGACCCCACCATCTCCTCCATCTGCGCTATTCGCAGGTCCTGCCTGTTCAATTGGTTGCGCTGGTCATACTACTAATTAAAGTCTTCGCTCCTTTGGATTATATGATAACTTGGAAGCGAGAGGGAGAGGGTATAGCAGCGAACACTGGAGCTTCATCATCGTTGGTGTACATAATTACATATATATATATATACTACTACTACTACTAGAACTAGTAAGTGAGGAATAGTTCAAGCGCGCGTATAGATATGGCAGCTCCTCCTCCTAATCCGGTCCCAATAGCATACCAAGGAGGGACATCGGCAGCAGTTCCAGATTGGTTAAACAAAGGAGATAACTCATGGCAGATGATAGCAGCCACTTTGGTTGGGCTGCAAAGCGTGCCTGGACTTGTTATACTGTACGGGAGCATCGTGAAGAAGAAATGGGCTGTAAATTCGGCTTTTATGGCGTTGTATGCTTTTGCAGCGGTTGTTCTTTGCTGGGTTGTGTGGGCATACAAGATGTCCTTCGGCGACAAGCTTCTTCCCTTCTGGGGAAAGGGCGGACCTGCTTTGGGTCAGAAGTTTCTGATCAAACAAGCTCAACTCCCCGAGTCGACTCAGTTTCACCATGACGGCACCCTTGAGACTGGCATGATCACTCCTTTCTATCCTATGGCCTCTATGGTCTGGTTCCAGTGTGTATTTGCTTGCATTACCCTTATTATTCTTGCTGGTTCTGTGCTTGGAAGGATGAACATCAAGGCTTGGATGGCTTTTGTACCTCTTTGGCTCACTTTCTCCTACACGGTTGGTGCTTTCAGCTTGTGGGGGGGTGGTTTCTTATTTCACTGGGGTGTTATGGACTATTCTGGTGGTTATGTCATTCATCTTTCTTCTGGAATTGCCGGCCTGACCGCTGCCTTCTGGGTCAGTTTTAAGTTCTTCTCCATTTTCTCTAATTATATCAGCACTACCTCAGTTGCTTTGACATTTGATCTGTCTAATCACAAACTAACTGATCAGAATCCTTTCCAAACATATACAAACATCATCATCTTCGGCTTTCATATGTAACATATCCTCTATTATTGGCTTGGCGACACAAAACATAACCTTGTACAATATTGTGCTTCCCGGTCGTAGACTTGCGTAAGTCGTGGGTTTACAAGTGATAGAAACATATAACGGTTAGTAATGCAGGTGGGCCCAAGATTAACAAAAGACAGGGAGAGATTTCCACCCAACAATGTTCTATTGGTGCTAGCTGGGGCAGGATTATTATGGATGGGATGGGCTGGATTTAACGGTGGCGATCCATACTCAGCAAACGTTGACTCTTCCATGGCAGTCCTCAACACCAATATATGTGCAGCCACGAGCCTACTGGTTTGGACATGGCTTGATGTCATATTCTTCAAAAAACCTTCTGTTATTGGGGCTGTTCAGGGCATGATCACTGGTCTTGTTTGCATTACTCCGGGCGCTGGTAACAATCTCTCCCAGTTTTCACTTTTCACTATACCATCATATTTCTTCATCCACCTCCATTCTCCCTTTTTCTTAATTATATTCTTGTGCGTACGGTGTCTTTAATACTGCGGTTAAGATATATTTTTATTTAATTGTGATATATGTTATATACATCGATTGTTTATGAAGTGTATATGTGATATTCTGACTTGCATATATGTATATATATACTTATACAGGGCTTGTTCAAGGGTGGGCAGCCATAGTGATGGGAATTCTGTCAGGGAGTGTGCCATGGTTCACGATGATGGTTGTACACAAAAAGTGGAGTCTTCTTCATAATATAGATGATACCCTTGGCGTCTTTCATACCCATGCAGTAGCTGGTCTTCTAGGCGGAGTATTAACCGGGCTTTTTGCAGAGCCACAGTTATGTGCTCTCTTTCTACCTGTTACCAACTCTAGAGGGGGCATCTATGGTGGGTCTGGCGGAGTCCAAATCCTCAAACAACTCGTTGGTGGAGCGTTCGTCATCGGATGGAACCTTGTTGTCACATCTCTCATATGTGTGGCCATAAATTTTGTTATCCCGTTGCGCATGTCGGAGGAGCAACTGTTGATCGGGGACGACGCCGTTCACGGTGAGGAGGCCTACGCATTGTGGGGTGATGGAGAAAAATATGACGCAACTAGACACGGATTAGAATCCGATGATACTTTACATCCTAAGACTTCAACCGGTGCCACTCAAGTGGTTTAATTAGTTACGGACACCACTAGGATCATCATTAATTACTATCTAGCAGCTTATATGTGTATGATTTGGAACCACGTATGTGAAACTTTTTATAGTAATTTAGTTAACGTTCAGATAATTGTGGTAATTAAGAACTACTAATATCTGTAGCTTTTTTGTTTTTTTGGTTGATCTAAAAGACTAAAGATTGGTAAGACCTTTTAATTGGAAAGTTGATGTCAAAATCAACTCTTTCAAAACAAGGAAGGAAAATAAGGTTGAATAAAGTATTTAACGTAGTAATACCTACCGCCTAAAACGACATCTTTGAAATGGAAATGGATGGTCCGTCATAGTCGATACAACGTCCACTTCAATAATGTGAATTACTTACGATCCAGGGAGAAATAGACTACATATATTGTTTTTAAATAGGGAGAAATAAAACATTGCGCTAGTCTTGTATTAGTTTTTATTTCCTTTGTATGCAAAAAAAAAAAACAAACAAACAAAGGTCAGCAAAGCAATCACAGTAGTACTAGTACTACAAAGAAATGGCAGCTTCTAAGGTTTTTCTTTTTACTGTTGGTCTTATTTGTATTTGACGTATCTGTCATCATTGTTCATTTAATTATTTATTTACTATAAGATTTTCAATAAAATAATTAGTTTTATTGATTCAATTTATTTTGGTCATATTAACTTGTTTTATATGACACTGAATTAAAAGATGATTATGAATTTAAATCTATTAGTTAATTATTTGAATGATTCTTTTAAAATAATGGCAATGGCAATTTTATATCAATTGAAAGTTGAGTTTAGTAGATACGTTAAGGAATGAAATTTCAGACTTTTCATCTTTTCCTTTGACTCTTAGTTTCATTCATATTTAATGTATTATTTTTTAATCTTTGTTAAGTTGAATGTTCTTTTACCTTTAATTATTAAAGTCGTTAGCTTTACAAAAAATTGCATGTTTGATAAGTACAAGATTTAGAATAATTAAATTTTAATATATTTATTAGGGGAACAAATTTTTAATTTCATAAAACTAAAAATTATTTTATGTTAATATTGATATAGCAAGCTTTGACATTATATGCAAGCTAGTACTTTCTTAATTTAAAATCATAACAAGCTTCCTGTCTAGAAGAATGAATTAAAGGATAGCGGCTTTTAGAGTATGGTGAAGTCCCAAAAGTTCAAAGCTCAATGTCAAAAAAGACAAAAAAAAAAAAAGAATGGCAATCAAAACTTCAAGCAAAGCAAGGAACTTTTTCAAATTATGCATCCAACTTTAACAAAAGCGACAGTACTGCTGAAAATAAGAAATAAAACATAAGTTTCTGCTTCTGCCAACTGGAAAATTCACTTCTCATAAGTTCACTCAAATAAAGCGAACCACGATGAATGAACTGCCTAAGGTATCTCAGCAGTCCAAACTCGCCAACACTCTTCGAATATTAAGAGCAGCAAAGTTGCATAATCTCCCAGTTTAGTACTCCGATTTCAAAGGCCCACCAGCATCAGTTTTCAAAATGTCAACCTCATCAGTGCTGCACTTGACAACTTCCGCAACAACCTTGGGCCGATTTTGCAGCAAACGTTCTTGCTCAGTCGGATTCTTGAGCAGCTCTCTTTGTTCCAAATACTCGTACAATGTTAACCAAAATAACGGTTAAGGTTCACCGGCATTCATTGAAGATTAATGGATTATTAGCAGAGAAGATAGACAACTAAAATATATGCAGTTAAAATGAAGATGTCACAAGTATAAGGCTCATAATTTTTCAAATCTCATGCTTTTGCTACACAGCTCTGACCAACGCAATTTTATCTAGAAAACTAGAGTGGCACTTGCTAATACCTAGTGGCATAGAATAAAGAAAATAATTAGCATATTAACTCTAAACATGTTTATCTAATTTGGATTTGTGTTCACCTGCTTCCACACCCTCACCAACAGACGAAAATATATTTCTTTCTTGGTAATCATGCAATGCAATATATTCCAAGGAAGGTTGTTTTCAATTGCGTACAACTTGATAAAGCTGAGTAATTATGCTAAATGCATGTCAGGTCGCTAACGTAGGACATCACGAAGAAACTGCAAGAAGGCTCTACGCATGATGAACCACCTGGCATTGATAGGTAACCATCTGTAGCAATGATTTAAAAACTAAGAGAACCTTCTTTTTTCTTCTTTCTTTTTTTCTGTAATATTTAACACCTGTAGCAATGCTCTAAAAGCGATGAGATTATTTTTAAAATTCCCTTTTTTCACTTTCTTCACTCTAATCTCTGAACTGTGGATTTTCTTAGGAGAAACATTTTGAGAGATTGCTTTACATCAAGTCTTGCTAGGTTCTTGTTGCTATAGCAATGCCCAAGGATAAAGATGTCTTCAGTTGCTACAAATAATTACACCATTTGATGCTGCAAAATAAACACACAAAAGAAAAATGGCGAGAAAAGAAGAAGACAGAGAAGGTGTTCCAAACCAATTCGCACAACTATGCTCTTAACAAATTAGAAGAAGCCAGGGTAAAATCTAGAAATTTTATGGCACTATTCACACCTTAACGGTGGAGACGTGCATAGCACCAGAGACTAAAAACCTGGAAACACCAATTGCTTGTGTGACTGATAACACGACTAAAAAAGCATGCTTGATGAAATGGCACACAAAAAATTAGGCCATAGACTACATCAGATGACAAAATAATTAATGAGAGAAACAAGGAAATATGATTATTAAAATAATTATATTGCTTCTGGTTGAGCAAGAGAACAGTGTTAGGAGTACGCATTCGTGACTACACCGAAAGTTGTAAATGAAATGGGAGCTAAGGATGTCAAAACTAAAGTAGGTTTAACTGGGATTTATATAGGGCACACAGTAACTGCAACCGTCCTTACAAATGTTACAGCCTAATGCCAGTGAAATGCAAAACTAACTCAATAGTATATCACAGTGACTATAGCCGAATAAGAATTACAATATGAAGGTAAATGTGGTAGAAGTGTCCCATAAACCAAGAGAGAGGCAGAAAAGCATTGTCCTTGGATTTTATGAATAGGAGAAAATAAGGTCTTGCTAAGTAATCTTGTTTTCCTGTCCTATCTTTTCGTTCTTTTCATTTTGCTATGCAAACAATGAAAACAGAATGCAACAGATTCCTAGAAAAATGAAATTAGCTTACAGCATAAAAGGATATTCTCTTCTCCATCCCTTCTCATTGGCAAAATCAATGCAGCTTTGTATGCGGACTAGCTCTCTCTTAATCCACTGTAGCAAGTAATCCAAGTGATGAGAGGAAAAACAGAAGGAAAATGAAAAAGAGAATCAAAACGATTAAGACATCCAAAAACGTAACATACCACACCCATAGGGCATATTCCCGAAAGCATAAGAGAATATTCGGGATATGCTCTATGGACATGATATGTTAGCAAACAATTTGGAAAGAAGTTTCCACCTTACACATAATATCATATAGCACACAAGCATTTTAATCAACAAATTGCCAGAGTTAGACCTAAATTTTTACAACTTTCCCACATTCAACCTGTGTGAAAACATTTCAAGGAATCTCAACTTTCCTCTTTAATGATATCAATAAAGATGTATAGCAAAACATTTCTTTTATCCCATTTATCAATTCTCACATTCATAGTCATTTCCAGTATCTAATAACAAATAAATTCATAGAACTTTTCATTTACTACCAAACACGGACATTAAGCAATAATTTAGTCTCAGCACAAATATACATATATCTTGAACATTAGTATACAAAAATACAGCATACCAAGCTACATATATTAGTTACAAAGATATTAATACACTATATACAATGTAGCAATGTGTTGTGATATGCAGATGCAAAACTACCACTAGACTCTGCAGATTAGACCTTTGAGCCATGACTTTCAAAACGTAAGAGTTACACTCCAACTAGCTCTAAACCTCTCCTGAACTTGAAAAACAACATTGCAATTTTAATGAGTTTTGCAAACTCAATGAGTGAACCATCATTGATGCACTAAGTAAACCATATCACATAGGACCGTTCAAATTAACATACCGCATAACCAATAATATCAAGTTACATTTCAATAACACACATCAACTTAGGCGGATATACTTGCACTTAGCCTTGAACATTAGTATACAGAATATCGGTTACGGATAACAAATAGAGAAAATATGTATGCAATCCTTAAGTGCAATGTTAATATTCTTTTCTTCCTAATGTTCCGTTATGAACAAGCTGCCTTCTTTTAATCATAACTCTCTATAAAAATCCAAATACTATGATCCTTGTGCCCCCTGAAACTAGACTTCGTTAGTCTTTAATATATCCAAAAATTACACAAACAAAATCTCCCCTTGGAATACAACCCCTATCCAAATTTTGTCCTGTTTTTGGTAAGAAACAGACTGGCAACTAATGCTCAAACAACAATAAATCATTATCAAGACATCTTCTAGCCAAACCGTTTCACAAAAGCATCAATAAGATGTCAATAATCATTTTTCATGTTTTATACTTAAACTAATTTGGGCTCTAAAGCCCTAAAAAATCAGGAAATAATACAAGGTTCCTGCATAGGAGTCTGTCACAGGCAGTATTAGGTAAACAAGCATACTCAAGCTATAATTACTATTTTATTAAGTCCCTTTTGCAGAGGTCAAGCTAAGACCTATATCTACAGCTTTCGTTCTTTGAGTTTCTACAAATTCATGCTCTAAAGGCGAAATGTGGAGCTTTAAAATGGTGACACGTGTAGCTTTACAAATGGTGACATATGTAGCCTTACAATTGGTGACATGTGTAGCCCTACAAGTAGTGACATATGGAGGCTTAAATGAGTGACATGTGGAGCCTAAGGTTAGTAACATATCGACCAATAGAAGAATAACACATGGACCAATAGAATGGTGACACATAGACAAATGAAATGGTGACACATGAATTAGTTTGACTTTCTTTGAACTTTCTAGAGAAAATAGATGTAAAGGCAACATAAGGAAGAGTGAGGGTCTGCCGTGAGGATAGACGAGGGAGAAAAACAAAAAAAAAACGAGAGAGAGAAGGAAAGAAAAAGGAGAAGGGAAAAGGAGAAGTAAAGAAGTCATCAAGGTAAGTCAAAATCCTGGTTTCAATTTCATATTCTCCCTTTTGATCTGTTTTACATACCTTTAGAGCATGAATTTGTAGAAACTCAAAGAATGAAAGTTGTAGATATAGGTCTTAGCTTGACCTCTGAGAAAGGGGCTTGATAAAATAGTGATTATACATTGAGTTATGCTTGTTTCCCTAATATTGCCCGAGACAGACCTATGTGCAGAAACCTTGTATAATTTCCTAATTTTTTAGGGCTTTAGAGCCCAAATTAATCAAAGTATAAAACATAAAAAATGATTATTGATATCTTATTAATGCTCCTGTGAAACGGTTTGGCTAGAAGATGTCTTGATAATGATTTATTGTTGTTTGAGCATTAGTTGCCAGCCTATCTCTTACCAAAAATAGGACAGAATTTAGATAGCGTTTGTATTCGAAGGGGAGATTTTGTTCGTGTAATTTTTGGATATATTAAAGACTAACGAAGTCTAGTTTCAGGGGGCACAAGAATCATGATATTTGAATTTTTATAGAGAGAGTTATGATTAAAAAAAGGCAGCTTGTTCATAAAGGAACAATAGGAAGAAAAGGATATAAACATTGCACTTAAGGATTGCATACATATTCTCTCTGTTAGTTATCCATAACCGATGTTCATATGCATGTCTAATAGGCTCTCAGAATGATTGTCAATACCCAGATATTGTCCGAATGTCGAGGCAATAGTTCGTTGGAGTGTTCTATGAGCTAGCCTCGATGTTTCTCATTATGGTTGATTTATTTTTGGTTAAACGTCAATTATTGAATTGTTGCTTATATGATTGTTACAATCCCGAACATTGTTAGTCTGAAGAGTTTGATATTCAAGACTGTATATGGAAGCATTTTTTATTTTATTGTCAATTGCTGACTACGCGAATAATTGTGAAATGCTTATTTGAATTGAATTGAATGTGAATTTGGGACAATCAGTTACTAATAGAAGAAAATGATATATGAGATCATTCATATAATTGCATTTGGCATTCATGATGAGATAATGGGATTTGTGATCAAAATGACCAACATGCAAACATTCAAGGCGAAAAGCTCGTAATCAAGGCCTAAGGCTTGTAATAAGAACTCAGGGCTTCATGCTCGCAATGAGATCAAGGCTATAATGCTCGCTAAGTTGGCCAGCAGAAATTTGTTTGAAACTCAGAGCGTGAATTGGCATATTTGATAACAACACAAGGAAATAAGAATGAAAGCATATTTGCATTTTTCATATACATGTTTGATTAAATTGAATTTTAATTTTGAAATACAATTTGATATTTTTTTTGTTTTTTTTAATGTGATATGAATTTCTTGAGTTCTGCCTAAGTTGATTGTTATTGAAATGTAACTTGATATTATTGGTTATGTGGTATGTTGATTTGAACGGTCCTGTGTGATATGGTTTGCTCAGTGAATCGATGATGGTTCACTCATTGACTTATATAAGGAAGAGTGTAATTCATATTCCAACCAGCAGACTGCATATTTAAGGTACTTCCTTTCAATTCACATTAATAAACACGTTGAGAATAATAATCCGTGTCTCCCATAGGTAGTTTGTCCACTCTCAATCTTTAAATTCTTTAAGCTATGCTAAGTTTCTCCCGACGGGGGAACTACAAACGTTTAACAAGGTAGAATTGCAGAGGGTTGAGAAGAAGAGTGATCATAGTTGGATATTGATCAGGCTAATTAAAAAAAGAAAGAGGGGGAAAGAGAGAGAGAGAGAAAACATCATAGAAGGGAGGGAGGAGTAAAAACAGGATGGTATGTGACTAATTATTAAGGTTTTTCACATAGTCTACTCATCCATTATTCTTAAAGCTCAATAAGCAGACCGACCTTATTCAACAGGTATTGCAACCCAAATGAGGAAGTCTACTTATTTTATTCACAATAACATATGGAATGAAATGATATGTTATTAATTAGGTCTTAACTCATCTATTTAAATGTAGAGGAATATATGCTACTATTCCAAAAACCTAACAATACTAAGAACACTTTTTCTCAATTTGGAGAATAGATGTTTCAACTTGTCACAAACATTTTTACCCTCAACCTGTAAAATTCCTTCCAAACCATATAGTTGAAACCTTCATAACATTACTTTTCATCCTTAAAAGAAACTCATCAAAACAAACCTGCTCAGACCATCACTTATGAAGTCGAGCCCAAGGTCCACACTTTCACTTCATTAATGAAAAGAACCAAAAACGTTAAACTATTCTAACTTGGGAAAAGTTTCACCGAGATATTTTTAACTTGACAACTTCACTCCAACTTAAAACAGAAATCTTCATCGGTGGAAAACAGAATCTATTAAACGAAATGAAAGGAAATGTTCAAGAACAAATGAAACAAACAAAATCACGACAAATATGTGTAGGATGAAAATAGAATCGCTAACAAAACCAATAGTAGACAGCAGCATCAATTAGCAGAACGTCACAACATCCCTTTTCTTTTCTTTAAGGATTTTGTTAGCTCTGATACTATATCAAAGAGAAAACAGATAACAGAATGATGGTTATTAACTACGTATTAATTAATTTACTCCGCAATAGTAAGGAAATATAAGCTATGAAAACAGTTCTACTACTGAATACATTCTGGATAGGATCCATAACCTAACGAAAATAAACCTCTAACAGAGAGAAAAAAAGAAACAAAAATAATATTTATTATCAAATAATCGATACTCACATGTTTTGTTATATCCTCATGCAGACATCTTGCCTTCTCTTCAAGCTCTACCTGTCATAGAAAGAACCTGCATTAGTTTTAATTCGTCCTGTTAGAAAAAGTACATCTTTTAGAAAAAGTACACAATAATAAAGCTGGACGCATTCACTTCATGGGAAAAGAGAAGATCTAGAATTCTCTTTCTTATGATTCCCTCTGCACTACTCCCCTTCTCCTTTACCAAGATAACTGTTAACTGAGGCATTGTGGCCGTGCAGAAAGGTAGAACAACATTACTAATTAAAAAAAAAAAGGAAAAGAATAAGAGAAAATTAAACTTCGTCTAGAAAAAAATTATGGTAGAATCTTGTAAAACGAAAACACTTCACATCCAGCTTAGAACCAAAATATGCATCACCCTAAGTCCTGAAAAACACACTTCAGCAATCAGTAAGAGAGAATTTGACATTTGGATTTATCAACATGAAGAAGACACATTTCATCATCTTAAGAAAACTTACCACAGTAAGTTTTGGGAGTAATCCTTTATCCACATTTTCTCTCAAGTCATCAATTTCTTCCTGAAAATGACATTGGATTAGATTTATAGATAAAAACAGCCAAGTTTCTTACCTTGCTCATCGATCACTATAATAGAAGTTCTGTCAAGTCATACAGTAATATTAGTGCCGACAGTTTATGCCATCAATTTTTAGATTAAACTTTTCCTCAAATCAATTAAATAGAGCACACTTAATTATCACTTTATCTGTTTCCTGAGAATACATTTTCTAAAGCATTTAAACACCATGCTCTCCTTTCTAATCGGGATTAGATTGGTGATTAACTTGATTTGTTCATCATCTTCACAAAAGAATCAACTAATGTCCTTCTGCATCATCCTAAGTGGCAAGTCTTTCATCTCGTATAAAACTATAATCCACTTTTTTAGCTTTCTGTTGAAGGAAATCCAACCAGAAAAGTAATTTAGAATGCAATTAGACCTTTGGAATTAGATAATTTATCCTGCAACTTGTTATTGTCAAAAACAGCTTCACCCATGTAAGTAGACCAAAGGCTAAGCACAAACATAGCCCTAGATCTCACACAGTAAGCTCCATTGAAATACAATCTCGAAGGCACAGCAGCATGAAATGTGCTCATTCCAAGCATAATGTTGCTAAGTAACAATATGTTCTCGCGAAAGTAATGTAATGAGAGAGAACAGAGTGAAAAAGGAACACAAGATTTATTTGGTTTGGTTTTAAGCCTACATCTACAGACATAAACAACATAAGAGTACTAAAATGTATCGGCCACTAGCTTTAACCATTCTTTTAATAATAGTAGGATAACAAACACTATGGTTCCTATGCAGGATACATAATATCCCTATACTAGATAGAAAATAATAATAATACCCAATCATATTAAATCTCTTAAGTCTTCCACACTGTCTGTCAAGCAAGTGAATGCATATGAAACATTGTCAGCTTGCATGTGTTATTCGATCGATGCCACAAGCAGTCTTTTCTGAATATACAAAAGATTATTTACCCAATAGCTATTAAACAAGAAAATGATTAGAGAACCTAGGCAATGTCAGTTTGAGATCGCAAGTGACTCGGCAGTAGGGGAACTGTTGGCGGCTAGAGGAGTCTGATGACTATGTCAATTCTAAGTCGAATGAAGTGATGTACAGTGCTCAGTGGCGGTGGTTACAGCAAGCTTAGATGGCATCAACCTAAGGTTCGCTGTGCGTTTGTTGCAAAGAGAAATAAGATTGTGTAAGGCAACCACAGTGTTTTCGAACACAAACAGTGGATTTCAGTGGCGGTTGTTTAGATAACAGGAGATTTGGATTCTAAAGTCATGTGAAGAAAAATGAGAGAGGACAAAAATTATGCAGTTGGATAACAAGACCTACATTCATAGACACCAAACACAGAAGTACTAGTGTATATCATTAATTTAGTCTATCTATTTACTCCTAATAATCATATATAAAGATAAAATAAATACTAAATCATATAATGGGAGATCTTCAACAATTTTGAAGAGTGAATAGCAACAAAATGATCATAATATTGCTCAATCTTGAAAAAAAATACAAGCATTAGGTCAAACTCAATAACTACAAACCAAAGAGATTGAACAATGATATGAAATTTTTGGACACCAAACAATTCATGCCAAGTTCAACTTCAGGAGATTGAAAACTGAAAACATATCTGGATATGAGATTGTTTGTACTTGTTTATTGATATTCGGTATCATTTTGCTCAAGAACTTATGGTTGCAAACCTCACGTTCAGCATTACATTCAGATAAAATTGGCGGAACAAAATAACTTGGCTTGGATATTAGATGTTGTCTTCAGGTGTATTCGAATTTTTAAGCAGAAGTGTTGAACTCTAGAGATATATGCAGGTCAATCACACATGAATTAAATCTAGAAAATTGATCAGATTGATGCCAGTTTTATACTACTAGCAGCCATTTCTTTAGAGTTCAGTTTCTTGGTTTAACCAAATGCACAAGTAGTGTGTGATGTGTATAATGATAAGAACAGAAACACTTGATGATTCGTAGGTGTTGAGAAACCATCAACAAAAGAGCTTAAACTGTTGGGTGTGATCCAAAATCAATCATATATTATTCTCAACATGCCCCCTAACAGAAGCATGAATAAATCTTTCAACCACAAGTCCATATCAAGCAGTGCAACTTGAACTGAAACTTCAGTTATATAAGGCTCTAATAAATGTCAAGAAACCACTAGACCAAAAAACATAACTGTTATGTAAGGCCGCACATGAATCATATTGTGATTCTAATTAATATAAAATTGCTTAAAATGTAATTTTCCTAATCTTCATGTTACTGTGGTGGCATTATTCACATTGTTGAACATAGATAAGAGGAAGATTTTAATACTACTTTAAAAGCCCATAGATGAAAAAGGTTCCTCCTTCTAGACCATGTAAACTATCCACCTATTTAAACAAGCAAAAAGATTAAAGCAGTCAAACTTTAGTACCCTTTCAAGCATCAATCAACATGAAGTCATTATATAATTCAAAATCTTATAAAAAAGTATCGCTTTTTCAATGTGTTTGGACTATCATGAAATGCCAAGGTCAGTGTTCTTCTGATACAACAAAAAATTTACCTCACGGATGTCATAATCTGACAATGAGGAGATATGGACATCTGTTGGCAAATTGGAAACTCTCAGAACAATTTCGCTTTTGTCCTCACCAGTCGACTTTATGCCTGAGGAAATATAAGCATGCACTTGGATGTTAACAATTGATTAAGCTCCTCATAATACAACAAAAGAGATGGAGGAATAAAACATAGCTGCATACTGAATGAAAAGGACAACAACTTCCTGCAAATAAGAATTTAGTTTCTTGCAACTAAAGTAGATACCAAGTGATTACAATTCCCAGGAGAACCTTGAAAATTATGTGAGATATAGGAAACAACCCACTTCTTATGTCAATGGTTACATGCTTCAGTTTATCAAAATACCCACTTCCTCATGCAAATAAATACCTGTA
Organism: Erythroxylum domingense; assembly: GCA_025594535.1. Lineage (NCBI taxonomy): Eukaryota > Viridiplantae > Streptophyta > Magnoliopsida > Malpighiales > Erythroxylaceae > Erythroxylum > Erythroxylum domingense. The sequence goes on from JANQBM010000222.1 coordinate 59,917, forward strand.
ACTTGCAAAAGCTGGTGTGAACTTCTACGGTTGTAATCTCTGCAGCCTGTTTTGACTTTCACAAAGCTTCCCACTACCTTAACTGCAAACTTTTGAGGCTCATACCACAACTCCTCCACTAAGCTCCTTCTCAAGTAGATAAGTTTCAGATTTTCAGAAAGTATAGAAGCAAAACAGCTTTCTTGGATATTAGCATTTCTCTCTGTCCCTTCAGAGGTTTTAGCAGAGTTCACCAATCTTCTTTTCTTACATGCTAAAACAGTTTCTTCATTTTTGTCATGAGAAGTGCCTTTAACTTCATTCCCACTTTCATCATCCTCTGACTGGTTTATATTCACCACCAAATGTGCTTCTAGAAGACTATATATTCTGTTCTTCTGAATAGATTTCTTTCTAAAGATAGAATAAAGACTATCATCACAGAGAATTTTCTTCCTTTTCCAAGGATCATAAAGGTTCTTTTGTTGAATGTATGTACATATTATTGACTCAATATCATATTGAGATAACTCTTCAGTTGTATCTTTTCCAAGAGATCTAAGAAACTCAATTAGAGGTTTTGATCCCCATCCCACAAATTCTAACTTCTTGGGACCTGTCCTTTTGCCCATTGTTTCAGATTCTTCACTGTCACTCAGATCACTACTGCTTGTTATTGGCTCATAACTTCCTTTACTCTTGCCAATTTTATATGACTGGGAACCATAGTTGGAATGTTGACCCTTCTGCAACCTGGAATCTGCACAATAAACATCATCTAAAGTCAACCCCTCTTCCTCCTTTATGATATCCCAGTATTCCAAGAATAGACATTCGTACGTGTCGCGATCTTGCAAATCTATTTTGTCCTACAAAATAACAATCATATGATCATATTTCCACCAGCATTTTGCTCAATCAGAAAAGAGGAAATATATTCAGAATTTCAGAGAAGGAGCATCATCAAGCCTTGTAGCAAAATTTAAAATCTTAAATCAAATTTTATTTAGTGCTTGGATTATTACTATCCTGATCATTCACATGCAATATTTTTTTCCTTTACAATTCTATTCTGCATTTCACAAAATAATGCACAAAGTTCATTCTTATTTGCAAGGAAGCATACTTCATTATTTGAACAATGAATCGGCCCTCATACATACCAAATCTTTCAATTCCCACTGAAATATACATACAAACTCTCTCTCTCTCTCTCTCTCTCTCTCTCTCTCTCCCCCTCCCTCCCTCCCTCCCTCTCTCTCTCTCTTTCACACACACACTGAATTTCAATATCAGCAGCCTTCTTTGAGGACTACTTC
>JANQBM010000222.1:61395-73168 GCA_025594535.1 Erythroxylum domingense
CCCCGCTAACACCCCCCGCTATCTCTCTCTTTCCTTCTCTCCCTCTCCCTCTCTCTCTTTTTTTAAACAAGCACATATTTATTTAAGGGCACCAGTAAAATAAGATAACATTAAATGCTAGGGAAGAAATAATGTTGAATGGTCAAATGCATGTTAAGGTTCATTGACTATACCTAACGGGAGTTAATATTGTTCTTATCATATCTCTTTCATTAATGGCATCTCTATCACTTCTAAAGGTTACACTCCATTCAACAACATTAAGAAATCCATTTTTATCTCCATTCTCAGTCCTCTGACCTTCTAAGTAATTGCTTTAACCACAACAGAATGAGTGATTAATGTTTCACAGGATGTGAATACATTTAAGATAGTGAACTTCGAGAATTGTTGCCTTTCTTTATAAGCATCTTACAAGCAGTTCGAATTATATTTCGTACTTGAAATCAAGACAAAAACTAAAGGGCTCATTATGCCTCAGCTTATATTTTGGTTTTCAGTGTATTTTCTTAATTGACCAAAAGAATACTGGTACAAGTTTGCAATTAACGAATTTCTGCAAGGTTAGATGATTGATAAACAGCCTATATCTTATGAAACCAAGTTTTCTACTTGCATTTAACAAATTTTCACCAGGTGGGATTGAGATTCTTCTCAATCAACAAATGCAAGCGTCAATAATGACAGAGAGTAGTAACATAGTAAGTAATTCAGGCAAGCAATAGTTATTAATGGTAGTAATGGTCATAAGTAACTCAGGAAGGTAATAGTTTGTGCAAATATATTTTCGATAGTTAAAGAAAGCAGGTTTTGATAATTTAAGAAAAACAGCCATGTTTCTGTTCTGATAAAGTTTATTTGCACGAAAAGGGAGAGCCATAATAGAAACTCAACCAAGTAATTAAAGCATGGCAATTTATAATGGAAATGGCCCAAATTCAATTAAATTGACTTTTCAAATAGTTTACTCTATTCATATAATTGGACAACAAAATAATTTACTTAAATTCTCATGCTGTTATTAACTCTTTTAACTCGCGTAAATGAATAGATACTAGCACTGTACTAATCCATCCTTGCTTCTGTATGTTGTTCTTACATCAGCATTGTAAGAAATTCGACAGTAAATACCTAGCACCATACGCAGTGTGAGGAAAATAGAATGAATTCCTAGCTATAATGAAACCAAAGAATACAAGTGGTACCCATTGGGCAGAAAAGGGTGAGAGTATAACCACAGATCTCAGAACAGGCTGGATGAAAATGAAACTTTGCCTTGTTAATGAATTCAGAATCTATTTGCTGTCGGAAGATATACATACCTCATCGATGTTCATATTCTCCTTTTCTTCTACAAGTAATACAAGCTCTAAACAGCTGCTGCAAAACCCTTTCTTCCCCCTAACAGGTGCAAACTCAGCAGTAGCAATGCAACGTCCACACAGAGCATTAGGACAACAGTAGCAATGAAACTTTGGAGTTCCACTACAAAATAAGCAGGAATGCCGGTCTGGATACACAAAAACCATCATTTACCTTGCTTTTTATCCATTATTTGGAATTGAACCACAGTATGAGTTGAGCAATACAGAAAAGATGTGCTACAGAGAGAGACCCTTACAAGAGGTAATACAAGGTAATGAACTGCAAGTAAAGATCACCTCTGCAAATTAACCAAAAGCTTAAGCTTTGGAGTGTTCTCCAGTAATAATTCTTATATTATTCTAACACCTTCCCCCCCAAATGAAATGTATACAGATCACAAAAAATTACTAATCCACCGTAAACAAGGACAACATGAATTGGACTCAGGATCTCCCAGTAATAAAATCTATGATACCATGTCAAGTAACAATTCAACTCAAAAGTTAACTTTCAAGTAAGTTTTAAGACTGGTTCATATTCTAACACTTAAAATCAACTAAAACTTTTAATGGCTCACCACAAGTCCATTGTTCTCCAGTCTCCGTCAAGGTATCCTCCTTTCCCACACATACTGGATGATAAACCTTCAAACAATTACTGACCAGAGGATAAATTCAATGAGAAATCTCGAAACAGTGCAATATTAGGAAGAAATATCAAGGTGTTGAATAAAAGCTATAAGAAACATGCAATGAGCATAGTTTGCATGTCAAATAACTATGATATATGATTGCAGATATAGCCACAAGGTTCAAAGTCAAACTTCCATGTCATACAATCATATATGAAAATATTTCTTAACTTTAACAGCAGAAAAGTTGACATGGGATTCCTATGAAAAGCAAATAAGACAGTTAAAAAAAAGTGGTGATTCATCAATGTGTGTGTATTTATATATACATCTATTCATATATTCATTTATATAATATCCATCTTCTCTTGATAGACTTAATGCAATACTAGTGTAGTAAAAACCAAAATGGATATTTAAGTTATAATGGAAGATTAAGTGGCTTCCTTTCTTCAAATAAAAGGAAGCAGAAACATAACCTTGGCTGGCAATAACAAGGACCTAGAACAAGGGAGGTGAAGAATATGTGATTTCTCTCTCCACTTTTATATCACAAACAATTAAAATTTTCCCCAATAGGAAAGTCATTATTTTTGTTTGACTGTAGCCCACTTATCTCCAAACATGTTTACTTAGTTTACTGTTGGGATGAGAATACTAGGAGAAAAGAAGTCCTTTAATCATATGAGGAGTCCTACATAGCTATGTATATCAGTGGAAAATTCGGCAGAAGATAATATCACACTTCCACATTTAAAGGAATCAAAGTTTTAATCATGCATTCTTCTACACACAAGTTGAGTTGCTATCCAAAGAGGATATTGAGGAAGAAAGAACCTTATATATGATAGAAATCCCAGATGCAAACATAAATAAAGTTCATAATAGGCCACCTTACTTAACTCCACCATCCTTACCCTTTTTAAGGATCAAATCCATTTGAAAAATAGTGAAAACGTGCAGTCATTGAGCACAGTTGAACTACGACTGGAAATTAGACGGAACCAAAATCATGTTTGGTGAACTGAGAATTTTCCATCCAATGGTCTAAATAATGAAAGACTACAGTAAGCATCCCGAGTTGATTATTCACAGAAGAAATTGAATATCGAGACCTATTAAAGAAGAGATGATTTGTGGAAATGATCCATTAGTCCTCTCACTAAGATTCACGTCCACAAAATTGTTAGAGATCTAGTAATTATTAATCTTCTAAATTCTTCTACAATGCATCCTCGAAGAATTTTCCAATAGATGAATAGGACATATAAATCGATAATGGAGACATCAAATATGGAGAATAATATTTCTTGTTTGTTGCCCGCATACTTCTTTTGAGAGATAGAGTGGAGGTAGGCCTGATCATTTGCATCGTCAATAACATGGAGCAAAGGAGAAAATCATTGGAAATTCGGATCGGGTATGGCCAAAAGACAGTAAACAAGATTTCAGAAACAGAAGAAAAGCTTTGTAACAGGAAATCTGAAGCAGAGAATAGAAAGAATTTAGACTTAGAAAGTTAAAAATATAAGAAAGGGCAAATGGAACTGACTAACGTAGAATTGTTAATGATGCAAAGGTGACAGAACTTAAGTGAGACTTCTGATAAGTTAGGTCTGGAGGGACCAACTAAACAGATGAAGAATCCTAAAGTTTAACAAATCATGTGATTTGGAAAGAGCAAGTGATCATAAGCTCCTTAAAATACATATATCGCGCCTAAATATATCGAAGTATCAAGACATGTACATTCAAGAATGATGATCGAGGTCACAGACTGGCAAAATAACATATAACAAAGAAGAAAAACAGAAGTAATATAAACACAGCAGTAGTATGGGCTAAGCCAATAGTGAGTTATCGTTTAGTTAAGAGGAAACATCGGTCCGTCAGTACCTTTAAACAGACAAGCTGGGAAACATGGATTTTAATTTTCAGAGGAACAATTAAGGAAGAAGAAAACTCAACTGAAAATCGCAGAGGATAAGATCTCCACCGTCTTTACAAACAAAACACCAGTCCTCGCAATCTCTTTCTTTAACTATATCCTTCATCTTCTTCTTCCTCTTCCTCTTCATGCTCTTCGTATTCTTCATCTTAATCTTCGCTCTCTGCATGCAATTCCCTGTCCCTGTCTCTGTCTCTCTCATTCTTCTTTTCACCTTTTTGTTACTATTCATCCCCTAAATTATCGTCTCCTTTTCTTTCTTTTCTTCTGCTAATAAAGAATAATAAATCTCTAGTATCGATTCTCAAGAACTTCCGCTGGCAGTGCTGTGCCTGTGACTGTGATTGAGGCAGTGGCAGACAGAGATATTTTTAATAAATAAAACTATGAAAACCTCCAACATATATTCATGCTACCACTCGCAATCCTATGCCTATTTCCCACCCCTTGTCTTGTCCCCAACTTAGTGCACTGTTTGGCATTACTTTTGAAACTGGTTTCGTGATGTTGGCAACAAAAGAGCAAGCATTTCCGTATGCAACTTCTTTTTGGTCCTATCGTTAAGATATTTTCATATTTCTCCTCGCAACGCAGGTTCTCAGTTTCAGTTGGACAGTAGATTTGATCCCGCCATATGATCTGGAAGGAGCCTAGATCTTGCAACCGCGCCTTTGATTTATCTGATAAGCAGCTAGATTCTAAGATCAAACATCAAAAATATTCCATCCCGCTAAATTTAAATTGATTTCTCCTCTCGTACTTGAAAATGAATTAATAAAGCACAAATAAATAAACAATGAGAACAATTGCTTCATATTTTGATTTCACAGACAATGAATTCTATTCCACGGGAGCATAGAAAAGCAAATGACGGGATTAGTGGAATATAATTAAACAATAGTTCATTAACTTTATATATAACTTCGTAGTGAATATTAATGAGTCTTTTGATTTTGGAAATAAACGTATAACATCCAAGCTGAAATTGAATACAATTTAATTCATCTAATTATCCATTTTTAGAAGCAATTGAATGTTTGGAATATTGTAAAGATTCTTTTCGTTTCGGATAGACTAGTTCTATCACATGAATGGTTAATGAATAATCATTTCAAAGTTAAAAATGTATACGTATATATATATATATATCCGACCCAGGCGTGTAAGCTCGAATTACGATTGTATTTACTAGTTTTTCCTTTCTTTACTATAGGAATAATACATTGTGGTGATACGCTATATTTTACAAAGAAGGGGATCAGGATCTGAAAGAGATCAAATTCTAAGCAACAAGCCAATAGTAGATATACAAGAAAATTACATTAAAATACCGATAAGAACCATCGTCAACCAGAGTTAATAATGGCGCTGAATAATAGATAATAGCTAATAGATTTATGTGTCCTCTTCTAGTCCGTATAAATTAGTTAATATTTGTTATACAATTTCGGATGTAATTCATATTTTTAATATTCAGTTATTATTTTCTTGTTCCATGATCGAATTATTTAAAGATTTTTTTTCTTTTATGAATAGTACACTAAATTTCTCTAAATCTTCTTTTTTTATCTATTTGTACTCCTCTAATGTCTGCTCTGCTATCAATTAAACATGAACAGCCTATCACTTATAATGTATCAGGTTAACAAAATAGCTGATGTTGTAGTCCTAATTAACTATAGATTGATTCAACAATGAAAGGCTCGAATGCCCTCTAGTAAGTTGCATCTAATAGTCGTTTCGTTATTGACGATTTTATAAACTTTACATCCCAACAAGATTTCTCTTGTCCAACCCTGTTAATGAATGAAAGTAATAATAACTGGTGCTTTCTCAACTACTTTTGAGTAATTTTCTGTTTCCAGATGACATCAATTGACATGCTATATATAATTATCTTATTCAACCCTACTAAAGAATGAAAACTTGTCTTTTCATGTAACACGTAACAAAAATCTTAATTATGCATCTGGAATCGAACGTGAAAATAAAATAATGAAAATTTTAAAAAATACCTTATTTCGGTTCTATCAAGTTTCTAACGAGCTTTTGAGTTTGAATTCACCCGGTACCTTTGCTAAAGTCACTCACTAAGACGTAGTTAACGTCTTTTTGTGATATTCTTAAGCCGTGAATCTCTTAATGGGCCAGAGTTTCTATATGTAAATGAATTACATTAGAAATTACAATGGACCTTAACCTATATATGCAGTTTTCATATCGGATCTTCCCATCACAGACTCAATATATAATAGCCCTAGACCACCCGTCCGCAAATATTGTCCGCTTTGAGCCTTGACTCAACTAAGCCCTCACAGTTTTGCTCTTCCTACACCTTGAGAAAATGCATATATGAGGAAAAGGTATCCATAACCTTATAAGACGTAGTTTGTTCCCCTCTCCAATCGATATAGAATCTCACATTCCACCTCCTTTAGGGCTTAGCGTCCTCGCTGAAACAAAAAAAAAAGTGAGATCCCATATCAATTGGAGAGGGGGGAAAAGTATGCCTTATAAGGGTATGGATATCTCTCCCTCATAGACGTGCTTTCCCAAGGTGTGGGAAGAACAAAACCGTGAGGGCTTGGCTGGATCAAGGCCCAAAGCGGACAATATCTGTGGGCAGGTAGTCTAGGGCTATTATAATGATATCAGAGCCAGTACTCGAACCAGTGTGTCAGTGAGGACACTGAGCCCTAAATGGAGGTGGAATGTGAAATCTCATATCAGTTGGAGAGGGGAACAAAGTACGCTTTATAAGAGTATGGATATCTCTCCCTCATAGACGCATTTTTCCAATGTGTGGGAAGAGCAAAATCGTGAGAGCGTGGCTGGGTCAAGGCCCAAAGCTGACAATATCTGTAGGCGAGTGGTCTAGGGCAGTTATACAATACTAGTTCGATTCACACTGATTTGGTCCCATTTTCTATCTGAACTTTGACCCATTAACTTAGATCTTTTTATCAAGTCACTTTATTACCTTCATTTAGATCAAATTTACGTGACTTAACCAATAAGTTATTGAAAAATTGATAAATAGACAATTAATTATTGTCCACTTTATAGGAAAAATCTAAAATTTTGCCCTTTGGACAATAATCAATTGTTATATTGATAAAAAGTTGGAAACTAGTTCAAAAATATGGTTAAGTCACGTGACTATATGGATCGATCAGATTTAAAAGCACAATTTGATCCAAAGATAATGAAAGTTGATTATGTTGTCCAACAAGGCTTTCGATATCGAAAAGTATCGAATACACGTATCATGTGTGACGCAGATTCAATACAATCACGCATATCTAATACTTTTTTAACATAAATGTGAAAATGGTGTGTGACAAACTAGGATGATACTTGAATGATCTAAAATATATCATCTTTCCGTTTATAAGTTTTGATTTCTCTAGACTTTATGCTAAATCACATATGCGAAATTGCATTAGAGAAGCCTTGTTTTCTCTAAACGTTATGCTAAACTGCAGTAGAGAAAATCTTTACGTTCTCTGTTCTCTCATTAAATGCTACGCTTCATTAGAGAACACCTTTATAAAATAAAACACTTATATTCCCCTATGTCATGTTAAAACTCACGGATATGCTTTTAAACTATGCGTGTCCTAAAAATAAGCTCAAGGTTAATCTGTATATATGTCCAATAATCTTTAAACTGTTTAAGATCGACACAAGCCTTAAGTCTTTCACATGCATTAAGATAATGTATAATAACGCGTATTACTGAGGATAAAAAAATCATCTTTATCAATAACAATCATATTGTCATAATAAATCAAAACATACTAATATACAAGGACCAAACATAATAATCCCTCGCTAACAGTATCTAAAGCCTTCAATACACTAATACTATATACATGCCTTTCAAACACATATGAACGCAATCCTTTAGTTAAAGGATCAACAAGCATCTCCTCAGTTCGCAAATGCTCCACCTCAATATCACCTTTTTGAATCAACTCCTTTATGGTCAAATATTTGACCTCCAGATGCTTAAACCCTATGATATTCTTATTGTTGTTACTAAATAACACAACAATAAGATTATCACAATACAACTGCATAGGTATAGCCACTAAATCAACTATAGATAACTCAAAAATCAAGTTCTTGAGTCATACCGCCTACGTAGTAGCCTCATAATATGCAACAAATTCTGCATGCATAGTCGAGGAAGTCACCGATATCTGCTTGATACTCTTCCTTGATACTAAACCATATGCTAACATGAAAATATAACTTGAAGTGGACTTTTTATCATCCAAACACATAGTGGACCGGAATTTATATAGATTATGAGGTTTAAATTAATGACCCTCCTATATGTCAACAGACAATCCTTCGTTCCCTTTAAGTATCTCAACACTCGTTTGATTGCATTCTAATGGCTTACGCCTGGGTTAGCCAGGTATCAACCTAACAGTCCAACAACAAGCAAAGTCCGACCTAGTGCATACCTAAGCATACATCAGGCTACCTACTGCACTAGAATATGGAACATTCCTCACGACCTCTCTCTCTACTTCATTCTTTGGACATTATACCAAAGATAATCTCTCAACATGAGATATTTGTGCTACAATAGGTTTATAGTCTGTCATATTAAACCTTTGTAACACATGCTCAATGTATGCACTCTGTGAGAGGCTTAATTAGTGTTGAAATTTGTCCCAGTGAATCTAAATACCTAGGACAAAAGATGCTTTACTAAGGTCTTTATGTCAAAATGCTTAGACAAAAGTTGCGTAACCTTATACAACATGTTCAAGTCATTTGATGCAAGTAAGAGGTCATTTACATACAACAATAGGAAGATAACTTTGCTCTCCTTGACCTAGTAGTACAAGAATTGTTCAACTTGATTTTCCACAAAGTCAATGGAGGTCACAACCTCAATAAACTTTAGGTACTACTGTTTGGATGCTTGTTTCATACTATATATAGATTTTCTCAATTTGCAAACCTTGTCAGTTTCACTTTGATCCTGAAATCCTCCAAGTTGCTCCATATAGACCTCTTCATAAATGTCTCCGTTCAGGAAAGCGGTTTTGACATCCATCTCATGCAGCTCCATGTTGTAATTAGTTACTACTGTCATTATCACTTTGAATGCATCCTTAGAGGACACAAGATAGAAGTTAACTTTAAATTCAAGTCCTCCTCTTTGAGTGAACTCTCTGGCAACCAACTGAGCCTTAATCCGTTCAACTTTACCTTGAGAGTCCTTTTTGGTCTTAAATAGTCATTTACAACTGACGGGTTTGCAATGTTGAGGCAAACCAACAAGCTCCCATACTTGGTTATGTTTCATGGATTGCATCTCGTCCATCATTGCCTCCATCCATATATCCGCATGGGGTCCAAAAATAACGTATATAAAAGTAATTGGATTCACAACATGTTTTATATCATAGTCTTGTTCGCCTAAATAGACTATGTAATCAGATGAGATAGTTAGTCATCTCACTCTAGTGGATCTGAGCAACTGGATTGGTTCTTGTACCTCAGGAACCTCTATTTGTACAAGTATGGGTTATTGTTCTTGTATTGGTACAGTACTTAGATCTTGATTCACTGAACCTAACTATGTGAGTGGCAAATACGAAATAATCATAGTATTCGTCCTGCTTTCATCTGCAGGGTGACAAAGCCCACCCTCATTAAAGACATCATGTTATAGAAACTTAGTTATTTGTGATTCCATAATTTAAGACCCACTTTCTCTATAGTAGAATCTATAGCCTTTAAAGTGTCTGAGATAGCTTACTAAGTAAAAATGAGTAGAACGAGCTTGCAATTGACTTTCATAAGGATTATACAAGTACACCTCAGCAGGATAGCCCCATATACGAATGCGTGCAAGGTTGGGCTTCTATCCTTTTTAGAGTTTAAAAGGCGTCTTTGGCACTGATTTGCTTGGGACTCTATTTAGTATATACAATGTCGTCTTTATAGCTTCGCCCCAAAGATATTCAAATAGGTTAGTCTTGCTCTGCATTGACTTCATCATGTCCTTAGGGTGTAATTGCGCCTTTTGTCCACTCCATTTTGCTTAGGACTATCTGGCACAGTGAATTGAGTCACTATTTCACAAGATTCCAAATATCTGACAAATAGACCTTTTTTTTGTCCTGAAACCCATGTTTGCCATAATACCCTCCACTACGATCAGATATGACTATCTTGATGGATTTTACCAATTGGTTCTCAACCTTAACCTTAAAGTTCTTGAATTTCTCAAAAACTTCAAATTTTTCCTTAAGTAAGAACATATAACCGTAACTAGAATAATCATCAATAAAGATAAAAAAATATCTAGAATTGCATAATGTAGCTGTATAGGGTCCACTAATATCTGTATGTATGAGGTCCAACAAACCAGAAGCTTGAGTTGATCCCTTTTTCTTTGTTTTGGTCAACTCACCTCTGCAACAATCAATACACATTTCCAGATCATCAAAATTTAGAGTTAGGAGAATGTTTTTCTTTATCAGTCTCTCAACTCTATCATTGAAAATGTGGCCTAAGAGTTTATGTCACAACATATATGATGTATCCTTAATGAGAGCTCTCTTTAAAGTAACAAGTTCGGTAATATATGAAGAAGCATACATTTCATGAGGGCAAAGGCATATTTGATATAAACCATGTGATAAGAAGGTAGTTCCAATATGTTTTGCATTAAAAATAATTGTACAATTGCATTTTCAATGCTGGAACCCCTCCCCAGGCGGGTCACGGGGCCGACGTCCTACATGACATCTGAACACGTGTCCCACGAGGGAGGAATTCCCTACCAGGTCAAACTTAAAACGAATCAACTTATTTAACTTACCTCCGAACCAAAATCAGAGGTAAATCATTAGGAAATTCAATAAGGGTTGACCTCGGGAAAAATGCGTGGTGGGATCGTAAAATAAGCATAGACATTAAATTAAATCAATCAGGAACAAAAATTTCAGAAAGACATTTAATACACAATTTAATAGATAACATTGAATTAGTAAAATAGATAATAATGAATTTCGAGTAATTTAAATTTATAAGAAGGGTACAAATAATTTTCCCCTATTTATAAAAATATTTTCATGCCCAAAAGTAATCCAAGAATATTTAATTTGGTAGAAAAATCAAAAGTGGCCTTTTTGAAAAATCAGAAAAGAAAAGAAAATTTCGAATTTGGGAGAGTTGCGATCGTTCCATGGAATGATCACAACTCCCATTCGGAAGTCGCCAGTCGCGAGTGCGAGGCCTCGCGATTGCGAGGTGCTCGTTGGTTGCGCGACGCTAGCGCCGCGAGGGACCCCGAATCCTGGCCTGCCTCGCTCCCGCGACCGTCTCGCTCTCGCAAGGCGTGCGCTAGACGAGCGCCCTCGCGACCGAGAGACGCTCGCCCTACGAGGAGCCTCGGACTGGCTCGCTCTCGCGACCGTCTCGTACCCGCGAGCGGCCTCGAGGCCAGTCCCTCTTAGGCAACAGAAAACTTCAAAATTTTCTATCTTCTTACTCAGAACTTAAAAAATTTCAAATTTAGTATCAATAGAAAGCTAAAAGAAAACTTTACAACTTTCCTGAAGGATTCAAAAACCAATTCAGTCTCTAAGAATATTAAAATCCATTGCAAAGAATCTGCCTATTCAAAAAAAAATGAAGAACATCATAATAGCAGCAGAAATTCTAAACACTATAACATTCCACCCTCAGTTCCAAAAATCTAGTACTTCATATCATCAAAAAGATAACAAGAAAATCTACATCTTCCATGAAGACTCCAAGAACAATTTTCAAACTCTAAGAGGGTCAAAAATTAC
>JANQBM010000222.1:80874-98587 GCA_025594535.1 Erythroxylum domingense
GTCCTTACTTCTCTCATTGGTCTTCTCATAGACCCGTTTCCCTGATCCGACCCGTTAGGTGGGACCGGGATGTTACAGATGCCTCGCCTCGGGTATGATCACTCATGTTCTTGTTCTTCACCTGTAGATGGGAAGGGAAAACGAGGGTGAGCTCGACGGCTCGTGGGTAACATATTAACAATCAAGATTAAGCACAAAACCTTTCATTTCATTTCCAATGTAATTTATCAAATTATGCAACATCTTATTTCCAAAACTTTTAACTCAATAAGCAAATCACAAAATTTGCACAATAAACACATCCAAAGTATCACATTTCAAAAATAACATAATCACATCAAAAGTGGTTCGGGTGGATCCAAAATGGAACGTACTACACATTCCCGCGAAGCGGTCACGTGTAGCTGTGAACTTATGAGAGTCCGTGAGGATCTCCAATGCCACTGGCGGGAAGGCGGGATAAGCCTATAAATAGACAAATGCACTTGACTCACTTAGGAGACCACCACAAACCCATATAATCATGCAATTCACATATTTCACATAATCGGCCCAAAAAGACCCTTTTCCGAAAGATATGAGTTTTTACATACATTCTTTTCACATGTCGACAAAAATATGCAACTTTTTCAAAATTCATTCATACACGTAAGGAACATGATAACAAGTTCAAACCATCATAAAAATAATAGATGCAAAATTTCAAAGTCTTATTAAAGTATTTAATGCATTTATTGAAAGCACATTTATTAGCTTAATTACTCAATTATTAAAATGTCACCCACCTTAAATCCTTTAGCTTAGGCTTGATCAAATGGCCCTTTCACTAGCTCCTCTTGCCTCCCTTGTTCCTCTTCAAGACACAAAAGATCCAAAATTTCAATAAATTTGGAATTGAAAACCTAAGAAGATAAAAACATGAATTTAATCCTAGAACAAGCATACCTATGCTTTTCCCTAAGGCATTTGAACCTAAATCCTTAAAAAAATCCGAAAATTTACTCACCTTAAACTCCTCCCACGAAAATGCTTCTTGCCCCTAATGGAAGAGTAAATCTTCCTTTTCCCCTTTTCCTTCTTGATAAACACTCCAAAAACACCTTTCTAGAGCAAAGAAAGATGAAACCCTAATTTCTTCTTCTTCTCTTCTTCCCCTCACTCTCAACCGAAACTCACTCTTCCCTTTCTTTGTAAAATGTTATTCTTCCCCTTTCAACAATCACGACAATCTCTAACCTTCTTTCATTCTTTCATTTACAAGAAACCAAAAAGACCAAAATGTCCCTCCTTATAAGACTTAACTTTTAACCTCTTTAGTGATCTTCCTAAAATGCCCCTACAAGGACATGTTCTTTCAATTTCAACTAACACCATATACTTTTCTAACTTAATTTAAGTTTCTCCTTTTAATCCATCAATCTAAAAAAAAAAATTCTACACCCAAAGACATTATAATTAATACCTAATCACAATCAAAATAGTCAAAATAAACCTCAAAAAGAATTTAGCAAAATCTTATTAGTACGAAAAAAAATCGGGGTCCAACATTCAATGACAAAACGATAACCCAATTTGTTTAAAATTGATACAAATATTTGATTCCATCGAAAAGGCGGTGTATAAAATGTTTCTTGTAATACAAATAGAAACCTCATATCAGGGTTCAAACATACATCCCCTACATATAAAGCATTTACTTCTTTATTATTGCCGACCATCAGCTTCTCCTCTCCTTTAGTTGGCTTTCTCTTAGATCTGAACTCTTGCATTATAAAAGCAACACGATTAGACACTCCACTATTTAACCACCAAAAACCATACGTGGTTATAGCAAAATTGGATTCATGAATCATGTAAGCCAAGGAGTTACCTAATAGTTCTTATTTCATCTTCCAAATTTTATACTTCTAGCAGTCGAATTTCTTATGTCCATTCTTCTTACAGAAGAAGCACCTTATGTTCTTCAACTCTTAGACTGACTAGTCTATATCTATGGAGCAAATTTGAATTTCTTTCCTTTAGCTCTTTGAGGTTTAACGTTGCCCTTACCTTTAGCGGTTGCAAAAAGGGTCGTATGAGGGGTGCTTTTAAGCTTCTTCTCCACCACAACACATCGGGCAATCAAGGCTTTGATATCCCAAGCCTCATTCTGCAAAATGTATGATGTTACGAGCATCCCAAACTCTGACAAGAGAGTGTTTAGAGCTTGATGCATTATCAATGCATCAGGAATGAGAGTGTCAAGTGCCTTCAACTTACCTAGTAGGTGGACTATCATGATAATGTAGTTTTGTATTCCCCCTTTTCCTATATACCTCTTTGATCAAGGCACTCTGCTTAGCATTAGACTAGACCTTGTATCTCTGGGACACATTATCCAAAAACTCCTTTGTTACGCTAGTGTTTGGTAGTTTACTAAGTAGATAATTTGGGATTGACCACTTGATAGTCAAAAAACACATCCTGTTGGACCGCTCCCAGGTTGCGAAGGCTACTTTGCCAGCTTCCAAGCTGCTGGATGTGATTAGAGTTGTTTTCTCTTTATGCATGGCCAAGTTGACATTTACCTTCTCCAACTTAAACTCCACATCCTGCTTACACTTCTTGAAATTGAAATCAGTCAGGGTTTTAATGGTGATAGTGTTGTTATTGACCGACAAGATAATTGCAACATGACAATGCAAGGATTAACATAAATGTAGGACAATAAACATACTCAAAGTCATAAAATAGTATTTTTACAGATAATCTGATTACACATAAGATAAGACACCT
This sequence comes from Erythroxylum domingense, assembly GCA_025594535.1. Taxonomy (NCBI): domain Eukaryota; kingdom Viridiplantae; phylum Streptophyta; class Magnoliopsida; order Malpighiales; family Erythroxylaceae; genus Erythroxylum; species Erythroxylum domingense. The sequence continues at coordinate 83,650 of JANQBM010000222.1, forward strand.
GTGGCGGAATACATAATAAATGCAATCAGACCTCCACATAAAAGCGATCAGAGTACATACCATCACCTCTCATGACACTACTATTTATGGGTGAATAGATCATTAAAGCAATGACTTTCCTCCATCTAATGTTTTTATGCTTATCTCAAAATCCTATATAAGGCCAACACCTGTGGGCAGAATAACCAAACATGAGACCAGAGACATCTCTTAACATGCAAGCAAAACAATTCAAATACTGACTTGAAAGGCCACTGTGATGATTACAATATCATCAATAACCAAAAAATCTACAAACATAAGGGATACATCTTTATGTTATCATCATATCCTATATGAGCATGCAGTATTGACAAAATATCATCAATAAATGCAAAAAACCATATGCACATTCTAATTATCACATACTCGTGTTGAAATGATCGTTAATGAAGTTTATTTGAGACTTTTATTGTAAAAAATCTCAATCTGAGTAACTATCATTCTATTCCAAACACCAAACATATGACCCAAGACACGAAAACCTCAAGTATCTCTTTCATGTGAAGTCCAAAGCATGAAAATTCACTCAAAACTAGCTTTAGAAAGCCTCAATCCTTTTTTGTTTTTGAATGAAATTACTAATGTAATTAATCCAAAAAAATTTTTAAAATCACTTTATGAATTCTCCCGACCTAGAAACTGACACAAAATAACCTAGAGTATCTTTATGGAAATTTTGAAATGTTCTTTTTTTTTTGGTGTTGACGTTAGTAGCAGTACTATAATGCTGACGTCAACAAGCCACTGTGCATCACGTGGCAGCATCGCAACCATATATGTGTCACCATTTGTCTGGCGCGTGCGCTTGCTGCCTCGAGGGCGATACTATTAAGTGTCAAGCATGTGTGCCACACGTGCCTGAAGTTCTCTCCCCTTCGCCAACAACAGGCCATTTTTTGTTGTTTTCAATTACCGAGGGCTTCGTTTCAAAAAAATACGTCTTCTGGGGGCTTTACTAGCGACTTTTCATACTTCGAGGCTCATTTTCAACATATTTTTTAAGGCTAAACACATGTAGCCCATTTTCAAGCAACCATATGCATGAAAAACCAAAAAACAAAACGTTATTCTCCAAAACTCTTATGGAGAAAAATAAAAAAACTTCGTTTTTAACAACTAGATCACGTAACATCTCTAATACCATGTGTAACATGTATATAAGTCTTAGTTACATATCTCAGATCGAATGTGAAAGCGAAATAAAGAAAAAAAACAAAGAAATGTCTGATTTCAGTTCCATCGAGTTTCCAATGAGCTATCCAAGGCCGCAATGAGCTTAAATCCACCAATAACACGTTTGTTAAAGTTGCTCATCGAGACATGGTTAACGTCTTTATGTTGTTTTCTTAAGTCATGAACCTCTAAATAAGTCAGAGTCTCTATATATTTACACCGTACATTAGCAACCACAATAGACCTTAACATATATATATATATATATAGCTTTTATATCAAGCCCTTTCATCATAAGTTCAATACGAGTCTAGTCCATATTGATTAGGGTCTATTTTCTAACTGAATTTTGACCCATAAACTTAGATCAATTTATTGGGCCACTTTATCACCTTTATATGGATCAAATTTACGTAACTTAACCGACAAGTTATTGAAAAATCGATAAAAAGACAATTAATTATTGTCCACTATATGGGAAAAATCTAACATCCAAATGACATGAAAGAAAGAAGCTACATATAATTACATTCTTCCTCTCCTTTTTTCTCTTGTTTCTTAATGTTGTGCTGAACATGTCCATGTTTGTATAGGTTGATTTATTTATTGTAATTATATAGTTGCTTCTTTGTGATTATAAGAGTATACTTTTAAGTAACGAAAACAATCTCTTTGTATTATGATCACACTTTTAAGTGATAGAAACAATCTTTTTTTAAAAATACAAAAAGAAGACTACATATATCATGACTTTCTTAAAACTTCCACAAAATGTAGAACTTTATATACCGAATATGTTAGATTTTTTTGTATAGATGGTAATGATATTAATAATATAAAATGCAACATTCCTTAATTTATTGTTTAACTTTTGTGGATTAGTCGTAGGGATATTAATTTCGGCCCGACTCACGGCTTGACAAAACGGTGTCAGCATCGTTTTGTTCAAAACAACGTCGTTTTATATTTTTTATATTAAAATATATATAAACGGGTTGAGTTTAGCCCGACCCGACCTTGACCTATCGGCTGCGGGCCGGTTGAGCCATCAACGAGTCGGCCCACATCTGCGACCCGCCGGCCCAACTCGATCCATTGACATCCTAATTAGTCGATAATTAGGAGTCTCCTGTGAGGGCGAAAACAAAAAGTATTAAGCAACTTGCACGTTCCACAACTTGGGCAGCTTATCGATAGTAAGCGTGTCTTGTCATATTATTGTTTGTTAATTGCTCTATTGCTCTTCAGGTCTTAGACGCCGTGTACGCTCTGCTGTTATAAATGCCGACGGATAATTAAATCACACATAGTTGTTTCAATTGTACTTTCAAGGAACTTATTTCACCTCTAATTACTTAGTTGAAGTTCGCGGTTAGCTCGTAAGCGTAGGGACTGATAGACGATAAGTTTGCCTCCTTGCATGATAGACGACGATACAAATCGTCATTGTTCTATCTAACAGGTAATATGTCAAATGATAACAATTAAATCGAAATTAAAAGCTTGGTTGCTTGAAAAGTGATTATGAGCTGTACGTTTATAGCAAGAGTATTGTATAACAAAAATCTAGAATAAAATGATCCTTCCATTTAATATCCGAGTGCCAGAAATTGACATGAAGTTAATCCACGGATCAAAAAGTTACTAAAGGGAGAACATTGAGCGATGAGGGGAAGGAGGTACAGACAATAGTTGATGCAGCAATGCTCTGCGCCCAAGCTCGCCTGAACTGAAGGTTGAACTATGGGGGAAGGAAAGGAAGTAGAGACAATAGTTGATGCAGCGATACTCGGCACCGAAAGCTTGCCAGAACTGAAGGTTGAGCTACGGGGGGAAGTAGAGACAATAGTTGACGCAGCAATACTCTGCACCCAAAGGTCACCTGAACGGAAAGGTTGTCCCACTGCGGTACAGATGTGACGAAATTGGAAGGAATAGGTCTTCCACAGTTGAAGCAACTTGAAGTTATTGCAAAGATTCCAGCGTTGACCAGGGACCGTTGTTCAAGATAAGACGCTTTAATATAAGTATACTTAGTTTTTTATTTATTAAATAATTTGAAAATTCTTAAATAAGACAACACTCCAATGATGTTATGGATTAACATTATAATAAACAAGAAAGCACAACAACACTGGAAATTGGAAAATCTTGCTTCGTTATATGATCTGCGTACGAAATGATGTGAAGTTATATACAATGCACCATTTTATGTGCATCATCTACTACTACTACTATAAAGTCGGTAAATATTTAAATTTCTTTAGATATACATTAAAAAAAGAAATCCATTTGTTTTAAAGAGCTACCAAAGTACTCTCAAATGAATTATATAATTTGAATTAGGATAACACATTCGATCTTGTTTTGGTTGGTTTAAATGTTTTCTGATGTACCTAAAATAAACTTTATTTCATTTTAAATCCAAAATATAACTTTTGATAAGTGTGAAGTGTAAAATAAATAGTCGGATTGGAAGTGATATTTGAATCCGACGGTGCTCCCTTCAAGAAGCACAATGTGATATTAAGTTTAATTTATAGATAATTAATTTGTTTTTAGAAATGGAAGATAATAATAACGAGAAGCGAAATGAAAAATTGGGGATAAATTTTGGCGCTTCCTGGCTGCTGTTGGCTGGTCGCTGGTGGGTCGAGGGTGGACTTGAATCGTAGGCGGAATAAACGACTAAGAGTTGTTTTGTTCTTATTCCAAACGTCTTTGCTTTGCTGCCCAGGTCAATCTTGATTGCCTTATTGCTTCCACCAATTTCTGTTTTTTGAAGGGCGTTGACCGGACTCATAATCGGGAAAACTTTGATCGGAGAAAAGATGGGAGGCCTTTGTTCTTGTTCCAAGAATCTCGAGGGCGGTAAGCGTCCTCTGAATAATCATAATCATCGTTACAATAAAGCTGAAGCGACTTCTACTTCTGCAACAAATTTGTTCGACTCAAAAGTGGCTAGTAGTGGTAGTAATCGGTTGGATACGAAGAAGTTGGAAGAGAGAGAGCAAATAATTTCATATGATAACAAGAAGGAAGCTGCTGCTGCTGTTGTCGTCGATGATGATCTTGATGACGATTTTAGTTACGACGGGATTCCACGCTATTCTTCGCTTAATTCAAGATCCACACGCTCCAAACAGGCAGCTGTTACCAAGGTACTTCTTTGCCCAATCTTCTTTTTTCCTTCCATCCTTCAACAACAACAGCTCCTGTTGGAAGGAAAACGCTATTCTGTTCACACTTCGCAATATAAAGATCTCCCGCAGTATCATTATCAATCATTAAAATTCAATGAGTTACACACTCCTCTCCTTCCACACACATCAAAGAATCACTGTACCATCTGTGTTTAGAGAGGAATTTCAGTTAGATATCTGTTGGAAATGTTCCATTGCAGCAACTCCAAAACTAAATCCAGGACGGCCCTTTAGATTTTCCTTTGCTAGTCCGTCATTTTGTTTTGTATAGTATCAACCTTTTAAGAAGGTACCGTAATCTGTAGGTTTCTTCCGTCAGTTCACGTTTAGGCAGAGCTGGTTTGGAAAAAGCAGTGGAGGTCTTGGACACACTTGGAAGCAGCATGACTAATTTAAATCCAAATAGTGGATTTGCTTCTTCCGTGGCAACGAAAGGCAACGAGCTTACGATACTAGCTTTTGAGGTAGCAAACACAGTTGTCAAGGGTTCCAACATTATGCAGTCCCTTTCAAAGGAAAGAATTCGACATTTGAAAGACACTGTATTTTCTTCTGAAGGTGTCCAGCGTCTAATATCTAATGATACCAATGAACTCTTGAGAGTTGTTGCTGTTGATCAGAGGTGAATGCTATGCAAGATTGTAATGATCAAGTTTCCATTTTCAGTGATTGCCTTTCTTGCTTCTTCTATCTTCATTGCAGTTGAAGAATTTTTAACTTCCACTGCAGGGAAGAGTTGAAAATATTCGTGGGAGAAGTGGCTCGTTTTGGAAATCGGTGTAAAGACCCTCAGTGGCACAACTTGGATCGTTATTTTGAGAAGTAATTATAAATGTGTTTTCTGATTCTCCCAATTAAGTTAAGGTAACATATTTGTAAAGTTGCTGAATGGATTTTATTTCACGTTCCAGACTCAGCAGAGAGCTTACTCCTCAAAAGCAATTGAGGGAAGAATCAGAAGCTGTCATCGAGCTTTTAATGAATTTTGTTCAGTCTACGGCTGTGAGCGTCCCTCCCTTCCTGATTTTCTCCAAAATTATTAGACAACTTACCTTGGTTGATGGGTTGCATACAAACTTGTATTTTGGACTAGAACATGTCTGCTAAAATTTATAGACAGCTACCTCTCCATCCGATTCATTTTGTATATTGTAATCACATGCTTAGTGGTATGAAGGAAACTGTAGTATAAAAGCACATTTTGTTGGTTTGCAGGAACTATATCATGAATTGCAGGTATTGGACAGACTTGAGCAAGACTGCCAACATAAGAGCCAAGAAAGTAGTCTGGCTGCTACTCAAATTGGTAACTTCTTGATGTCCTTTTCAGTCACTGAATATGATAAAGACTTTAGGAGAGCCACACCCCAAAAGCTAGCCCAAAGTCCTTATAAATCCTACACTAACTTTGTATTTAATCAATGTGGGATCTAAGTCCCATACCTTGCCATTAGATCAAACCGTAACATTGGTCCTCCTATAAGGACCAACGTCCTCGTTGGTCACGGCTGACACTTCCAGGTCACAACTCCATGGGCCACCGCTCCAAGACCGGCTCTGATACCAATTGATAAAGACTTTAGGAGAGCCATACCTCAAAAGTTAGCTTGTGAGGGTGGAGAGCCCAAAGTCTTTATATTTGTGATAACTGGATTGTATTCTGACTTAAGAACTTGCAAACTTTATTATGTCAATGGTTCAAATGTTGCTGCTAACTGTAGTTGGCATTCTAGAAATACTGGTTTTCTTGGGCATTGGTAATGATAAAGAAAGGAACGTGACTATGCTCTGGTGACTTTGGGAAGATATGATACATAGTTAACTTTCATTGTATGATTGGAATACTAATTTCAACAGCTTGATGAGCATAATTTTTTGTGAAAAAAATCTCCATAGATTGTTAAATTTTAATGTTTGTAACTATGATTATCTAGATTTTGTTATTGAAAAATGCAGCTTTTGCAGTGACTTAAATGCATGCTCTTCTAAAAAAAGAGGAACAACTTATATTACTTTATAACAGTTTATGAAATCTTTTTTGAGCTTCCACAAATGTTTGTATTTTGATCGTTTCATTGTAAACCTTTTTGTGGAAATTCATATAAGTTCATATAAGTAGTTTAAAGACCAAGATTCATGATCAGTAAGTTCAGAACTTGTGAACAATTGTAGGTCAAAACCTTGCAAGCTTGAGAGCAGAACTAAAGAGTCAGAGAAAACAAGTGAGAAACCTAAAAAAAAAGTCACTTTGGTCCAGAAGTTTGGAAGAGGTAACTTCAGTGTACTAACTTTATCTTACTTCATTTCATATTGAATCACATTCATAGTTTATAATTGCTATACCTTTGGCACTCTTAATTCTTTCTTTGATCTTTCTCTGCCCTTAGTTTGTACATGCTCTGTGCCTGCATGAGTTTTAAGTTCAAGAACAATGCCATTCTATAGTTGGCAACTAGTTGAAATTAAAAGAAAAAAACAACAATTGTAAATCATGTTTCCACTTTGTTTTAGCAATCCTATCAAAGTTTGCAATTATTGATACTAACCTGTTAATTTTGATGGTAGGTGATGGAGAAACTTGTAGATATTGTCCATTTTCTACTGCTGGAGATACATGACACCTTTGGAAATGTTGGTATGTACTCGTCCAAGGTTTTGAAAATGTAATACAGTTGGCATGTTTGCATGGTTTATCAACTTCTTAATATTATTTGTTCTTCTAACTTCTTTGGTTTATCCTCTTCTTAATGTTATTTTCAAACTTCTTTAGTTTCCAAAAACAGTTGTGAATGCCCTCATCATGAATAAGTGATTGTTATTTTGAAGATATGAAGATAGCTAATACTTCTGTATTCTCCAAGTAGTAGTTTCTATGACCAAAGTTGTATTATCATATTAAGAAAAAAGAAGTTAGTTACACTTGTGATAGTAAGGAATACAGAATGAGGATTCCTTCTGTGCTTTGCAGGGGTTGTTTCCTTGGGTTAGATTTTTATTTGATCATTTGCTGCTTACTGATTGAAGCTTATTGCTATTACTTGCATTTCGTAGATGGCCATGTAACATTCCAAGGATCTGAGAGCAATCAGCAACGACTAGGACCTGCTGGCTTGTCTTTGCATTATGCGAATATAATTATGCAAATTGATAATCTGGTGAGCTTGATCTCTCCCAATCATTTCATCCATAATTCTGCGTTTAGCTTTCTCTATCATTCAAAAGGGATATGTATGTTTTACCATCATTACTTAAATAATCCATTATTACATTTGAAAGAAAGGACTCCTGTTGACAGAAAAAAGGAATTGATAATAATGTTATTGGTCTAGTACTATTAATACTCTACTTGTTGGTGACATCAAGACCCTTCTTTAATCCTGCATCCTGTGTAAGTGTTTATGATCGCTAATGACTCCTTTCTCAGGGACAACATCAAATCATGCTAAACCTTAGGCAACATCAAATCATGCTAAACCTTAGGTGTATAAACTAAGTTTACCAAGGTTTTCAGATTCAGTAAATTGCAGATAAATTGATATCCACATGATGTAAGACAATTGGTATTTCGACTGGTAGAGTGGCAGCACACATCATTGCCTTTAGTCAAACTAGCAGGAAGCTTTGACAAAATTCAGCTGAGCAAAATGTGGCTTTTAGGGACTGTGATCTGTAGTTGCATAAGTGACCTTTCTAATTAACCTGATTTTGAGTACACAAGTCCTGCTGTACATACTCTTATGGCTTTGAAATAATATGGTTTATCGAGTTTTAAGGATTTTTTTGAAGATAATCTTTATGCTTTCAGGTTGCAAGATCAAGTTCAATTCCCCAAAACATAAGGGATCAATTATATCAAGGCTTGCCACCCAGCATTAAATCAGCTTTACGTTCCAAGTTACAATCTCATCGGGTGAAGGAAGAGGTATTATGTAGCTGGTGATATGCTTTTACGTATCATAAATTATAGGATTCATTGCCAATAAGGGAGTAAAATAATGTTTCCAAGAAGTTGGTTCTCTGTTTAGTATATTCAGAGACCATGTTAAATTCATTATATTAATGAAGTTTTGCCTTTCAAACAAAGGAACAAGAGAAGTGTGAGTAGAAAAACTTTTGTCCTGGCAAATATCCAGCTTGTTTACCTTTGCTGAATTTATATCTACAGCTCACGATAACTGAAATCAAGGATGAGATGGAGAAGACTCTGCAATGGCTTGTTCCAATGTCCACGAACACAGCCAAGTAACATAACCAATTTCCATGGTGGAGTCAATTTCCTTTAATTCCAATGACTTCATGTTGCTGATGCGTAGTTATTGTTTTCTTTGTTTGATCTTCATTCATCTAAAACAGGGCACATCATGGTTTTGGATGGGTTGGAGAGTGGGCAAATACTGGGTGAGTGAGGTTCTTTGATTTAAGTTTTGCAAACAATTCCAATTCCTCTATTTGTTATTTTTATAGGAGTTAGCAGAATATGCTAGAATGAGAATACATATGAGCTTTAAATGAATGCAGGTCTGATGTGAACCGAAGGGCTGCCACCACACCAGCACAAATTATTCGAATAGAGACGCTTCACCATGCAGACAAAGAGAAAACAGAAGCCTATATACTTGATCTGTTGTTGTGGCTTCATCATTTGGTAAGAAAATCAAAGACTAGCGCAAACGGAGAAGTAAAGACAGCTACGAAGTCCCCATTTAGTACAAATCCTGAAAAGTTGGAACAAAAGAAAACAGTGGAGTCGACCTTAATTCTAACCTCTGAAGAGCAGAAAATGTTGGAGGATGTGAAGCAGAAAAGGAGGACGCTAGGAATGAGCAAGAGTGGGGATTTTGATATGGAGAAAAACAGGAGGTTGAGAAAGCATGATAGATTAAGTAAGAGTACAAGCCACTTGAATAAGAAGCAAAACAAGGAAGCAGCTGCAGTAAAGAGGCTACATTCTGTGGTTCCCATTATCAGCTTTGGTGTTGAGAAGGAGAAAGCATTGGATATCATTGACAGAGTTGATGTGTTAAGATGAGATTAGATTGAATCATACGTTGAGAATGAGATGAAGTTTTTGAGAGTCAATTGACATTGGAGCATTTTGCAGAAAGTAGAGATCAGAATACGTCTTTTTGAGTGTAATGCTTTGGTAGTGTTCTTATATCCGGTGAGAGGAAGTAGGTGTAAAATCATATGGAGTAATCATGGAGGCGTGACTGGTGTAGAAAGTGTAAATGGTTCAAGGTTTCTGTTCTTTTTCTTCTTTGTAGGCTGGAAGATAATGATATTGTAAGTTTAAGTAGATAAATAACGCAAGAGCGGGGATAACAATGATGTTGCGCAACAATTAGCACTCGTAATATTTGTTTGTACCAGTAAACATGTACTAATTACGATCGTTGTGATGTCAATATGATTGCTACTTGTACTATAAAAAAGAAGAGCCAAAAATGATTGTTAAATTGAAGATGTTGATAAGCGGGTAATAAATAAATAGTTAGTAGAAACTAAACCAACCGAAAAAGAGAGCTCCGAGTGCCTGCCTGGTTCTCTTTTATTGCTAGTCTTTGTTTGAGGGGGTAAAATAAATTATATGAAATTGTATATAATTCAAGGTTATTATTTTTATGGTTATATAGAATAGTAATTAGTAAGGGTTTGTTTGGTTGGATGTTAATTAATGAAATATAACATATTTTTATTGTTTGGAAGGAAGTTTATAATAGAATATAATGGAAGCGGAGAGTTTCATGTTACTTCCTGTTCTATCCTAAATAGTGAAAATAAGAAACTTCTAATTCGGAGGGTTTAGGATGGAACGTAAACTAATAAATATATACTACCTAATATACACTCAATAATTTTTTGTAATACTAATTATTTCTTCTTATCCTAATAACAACCAACACATGTTTATATATTTATTAGGTTTTTTTGTAATACTAATTATTTCTCCTTACTGTAATATCAATTATTTCTATATAAATAAAAATTTAAATAAATTATTTTTAAATATAAATCACATAAAATAGAATAGAATAAAATAAAATAAAATATATTAAATAATTATTAATAATATTTTTATATAATTAATAATAAATTGTATATAATTAATAATAAAATAATAAATTTTTTATTATATTTTGTTATTTTAAATTAAAAATATATAAAAATTTATTCATCACTGTGAATACATTTTAAAATATATTTTCTATTTTAAAATAATAAAATTTTAATAATTTTATTACTAAAGTAACAGTCGCGACTTTTTAATTAGACATAACTTCTGTTTTAAAATTATAGCGTTAAACCTCCTGCAACAACCATTTTAATATAAAAAGTAGATAGTCATTTATTATACATTACATTCCATTCTATCAATCCTCCAAAAAATATTTTACTACATTACATTATAAACCCTTCTATCAATTTCAAACAATTCTTTATTATATTACATTCCATTCTATTATAAACCGTTCCGTTCCGTTTTACGACATTCTATTCTATTCTATCAGGTCTTGTTTGATTGAGGGGTTAGTAATGAACCGGGATGGAACGTAACACATTTCTATCGTTTAGTTGAGGGTTTCATAATAAAATGGAATGGAATGAGATAGAAGCGAAGGGTTTCATGTTACGTTCCATTTCATCATAAACAGTGAAAATAAGAAACTTCCGATTCGAAGATTTTATAATAGAACGTAAACTAATAAATAAATACTATTTAATATACCCTCAATAATTTTTCTTAATACCAATTATTTATTCTAACCTTAACCTTTTTTTCTCCATACTCATTTATTAATAATAATTTTATATTACTTCTCCTTACCCTAATAATAATATTTTTATATTATTAATAAAAAGTGTATATAATTAATAATAAAATAAAAATTTATTAATGAAAATAGAAAATATATAAAAATTATTCTCTAATTGTTTGTATATATTTTATATAAATAAAAATATTAATAAATAAGTTTTAAATATAAATTAAATATAATAGAATAAAATTTATTAAATAATTAATAATAAATTATATATAATTAATAATTAAATAATAAAACTTTTATTAAAATTCTTATTATTTTAAAATAGAAAATATATAAAAATTTATTTATCATGACTACAACCGTAACTTTTTAATTAGACATAATTTCTGTTTTAAAATCATAGCGTTAAACTATTTACAACAACCATTTTAATATCAAAAAATAACTATTATTTATTATACATTTCATTCCATTCAATTCCATCTATCTTTTAAATAATATTTTACTACATTATATTAAAAACCAATGATTTTAAAACCGGACCGGACCAGCCGATTCGACCTGAATAAATGTGAACCGGCTTGGTTTCCGGTCCGATTTGTGTTCATAATCTTTAAGAGAAAAAACTGGCCAATTTAATAATAAACCGATCGGTTTCTTAATAAAAACCGGAAGGTTTTTAGAAAACCAACCAAGTAAACCAGCACTTGAAAGAGTAATCCTTATAACTATATGGGACCTACATGGGACCCACACAAGCATCAAAAGACTATTCTCTCTTGGAAAGTTGGCTCTGCATATAAAATCGTGCGTGTACGTGATTGTCACTGACAATCTCCCATTTTAAGATAATGCACCAATCTTGGAAGAAAAGGTTGAGATTTTAACCAATGTTTTTAAAACCAGACCGGACCGGCCGGCCCGACCGGAAATAGTCTGAACCGGCCGTCTATCCAGTTCGGTTCTAATTTATAACCTCTGGGATAGAAAACCGGCCGGTTTATGAGAGAACCGGCCGGTTTTCTAAGAAACCGGTTAATAAGTTTATGGACTTTCAGATGTCTCCACCGTCTTCTCTCTTCTGAGATTTCTTCGCAACAAATGTATCTTTCTTTTTTCATCTTCGCCAGATCTTGCCCTCATCTCCTGGGCATCCATCATTTTTGCCAGATTCTTAAAGAACAGGACTCCCTCTGCTCGCCGCTACTCTCTTTTCATCGTCGTCCTCGTCGCAGATCCCATCGCCTCCATCTTCTGGGCATCTATCATTTTCGCCAGATTCTTAAAGAACAGGTCTCCCTCTGCTCGTCGCTACTCTCTTCTCATCGCCGTCCTCGTCGCAGATCCCATCGCCTCCATCTTCGATAGGTAAATTTCTTGTATGAGTTTGGTAATCTACTTGTTTCAATCTAAAACTGCTGACCAAGCCCATGAGATCTCCGTGCTTTGTGATGCTGACATCGCTTTGATCATCTTCTCCAGTAAAGGGAAGCTCTCTGAATACTCTACTGATTCTTGACTTTTAATTTCGTATAAAAACCTTGGACACCCGGAGTGGATTGATTTGTCGAGGGCTGACGAGCATCTTCCTGATGGAAAAGTTGTTATTGGGAACAATTTTAGTTACGATAAATGGCGATGCAGATTACCTAAGATATCGTGGGATGCAAGAATTTGATCAGGCAATGCAACATCTTGAAGAAACCTATGGTGTAAGCTCTTGTATTCATTACTTGATATTATTTCTGGTTGATTATGGCCTTAAAATCATGGGTGTCCATTTTTCTGACTTGAACATGTATTTGATGACTTTTCCTCAAGCTTTTTTTGTCATTGTTTGAAGAAATATAATGCTACATGGAGACAAAAACTATTAGGATACTACGGTATTTTAATCATTAAATTTAGTCCATCTGTTTATCATAATAGAACAATATAATATTCTGTAATAAAGATAATACAATTGAATGGAAGGAAGATTGATATTGGCTTAGTCTCTAATATGACATCATCGAAATGGAAGTATTTAGGTTGAGGTTGAAAAGTTTAACTGCTTACTTTTATGGCTAATTTTAGGAAGGTCAGGTGTAGTTTGCATGGAGATAGTTTATCGGGTTTATATATCAGCTACTGCCTACATAGTTGGCTACAATTCGGGTATATGTATCAATATCAATTATGTTGAACTTTAGCTATGATATTATAATCTATGTTGACTTGCATTTTCTTCCATGTAATTGAGTTTTTGCCCCCATCATGATGTGCAGTCTTTTCAAAATTAATTGTACCTTGTTGTTTTCTGAGTATTAGAGGGTGGAAATAAATCACAAGGAAAGTTGAAGATTTTACTTTTGTCAATCTACAATCCACAATCTGAATTCTTCTTTGTTTTGCAGATCATGAGTTTATTATCACCATTTATATGCAAAACTAGTTTCCATTTCATACTTTTTTCTCAGTCAGTTCTTTCAATTCACATATTGCCTTTTCAACTGCTTGATAATCTAATTTATATATTTGGGTTTGAATCTTCATCATACCTGACCATATTTTATGCTCCTCATTTCTTCACTTTGGTTAACTTTGTCCTTCTTTCTGTCAGTCATGTAGGCTTAGAAAAGCACATGTACTTGTGTATGTGCATACTTTTCGACTCACTTTAATCTTCTGTGCTTTATATCTGATGGATATTCATTCTCAGCATCAACAAATTATGTTGTGTGTTTATGGAATTTTTTATCTGAATTCATTTATTTTCTTTTTCTTGTTTACATATTGACTTTGGTGTTGGATTTATTAGGTGGATTTGACACAGCTCATGTTGCAGCTAGGTGAGTGTTTATAATTATTGTTGTGTTTCTGTTGATTCCTTGATGATAATGTTATGATGGTTTTTCTTTTCCATGTATCCTTTCCTTCATTTCTGTTTTCAATTTTTTTGCCTTATAGCTCCATTCTCTTTTTTTTAATCCTTTTAGTTATCAAAATTCAGAGCCTATGATAGAGCTACTATAAAATTCTGCGGTGTTGATGCTGATATCAATTTTAGCCTTTGTGATTATGAAGAGGATCTGAAATAGGTTGGTCCGAGAAGAATTTTTTGAAACTATTTACTATGGTGGTATCATGACTGAAGGATTCCTAAGGGGCAGTGGAACCTTGGCTGATGCCTATGTTGGTGGTTTTTATGGTGAGCAGAGCCTTGGATGCCTACGTTATCTTGTAGGAAATCAATTGGGTAGTTGAATTGGAGGTAGAATTGGATTAATGGTATATGATCTGGTTAAGGGAGTGGATTACTTAAGTTTGTTGGAGTATAATTATAAAAATGATTTGTAATATTTAGAACTCTGTTTCATATCAAATTATGTAATATTTAGAATTCTATTTCATATCAAATTATATAATATTTAGAATTCTATTTCATATCAATTTTTGTAATATTTAAAAATTTGATTCATATCAATTTCTGTAATATATGGAACTTTATTTCATATCAATTTTTGTAATATTTAGAACTCTGTTTCATATCAAATTATGTAATATTTAGAATTCTATTTCATATCAAATTATGCAATATTTAGAATTCTATTTCATATCAATTTTTATAATATTTAAAATTTTGATTCATATCAATTTCTGTAATTTATGGAACTTTATTTCATATCAATTTCTGTAATATTTAGAACTCTGTTTCATATCAAATTATGTAATATTTAGAATTCTATTTCATATCAAATTATGTAATATTTA
>JANQBM010000222.1:98687-123112 GCA_025594535.1 Erythroxylum domingense
TAACTTTCTTGGTCTTCCTTCTAGAATACGTTATCATGGGTTTGTGGCCCATGTTCGGTTCTTTTCTCCTAATCCTCCTAGAGTAGGTCAATATGGGTTTATGACTCTCATTACTATCATTTTTAGGAAAACCGGGGGTCTTTAAAGAAACCAACCGGTTTTTTCTCAAAGAAGTTATGAGCATAAATTGGACCAAAAAACTGGCCGGTTTATAGTTATTCAGGTCAAACTGACCGATCCGGCCCAGTTTTGAAATCATCGTAAAAAACTATGAACCTAAAGAACTATCTAATGTTTAAACTAAAACTTGAGTTAGAGACCTAAAAAGATTTATATTTATTTAATTTATTAACTTAGAGAGTTTCTAGGATTTTAGCTGAAGACTATGGTAGGAGACATAAAGAGATGTTTAGGTATTTAACTATAAATGTAGAAAAACATATAGATTTTATGCTTAAGATTGAAATAAGAGACTTAAGAGAGTGTCCAAGTATTTAACTGTGAACCTAGTGATGTATTTGTGTTTAAATTAGAAATATAAATAAGATACTTAAAGAGGTGTCTAGGTATATCTTTGTTTTGGATTAATAATAAGATAATAGACATTGAAATATGTTTATATTTAACTACTAACCTATAATGATATATAGGGTTTGGACTGAAAATTAAAATAAGACTGAGATAGGTATACATGTATTTAACTACAAACCTATAAATATATTTAGAACTTGGATCGAAAATTAAGATAAGAGTCCTATAAAGGTATATACGCATTTAATTGAGAACCTAGAAAGGTACTTTTGGTTTAAATAAAAATGTTGAAAATAGACCTTTAGAGGTTTTTAGTTATTTAAAACTAAATTGCGATGCTTAAAATTTTGACCCAAAATGAAAAAGAGACCTATAGAGGTGTCTTTGTATTTAACTATGAATCTAGAGAGGTGTTTAGACTAAAATTTGTGAAAAGAGACTTATAGAGGTTTCAAGGTATTTAGTTATGAACCTAAAGAGCTATATAAGGTTTAGGTTGAAATTGAAATGATAGACTGCATTTAAGTGTTTAACTCTGAACCTAGAGAAGTATCTAGGGTTTAAAATAAAAATTGTGAAAAGAGACTAAGAGATGTTTTTAGGAGTTTAAAACTAAATTGGGATACCAAGATAAATATTTAGGCTTTTTGCCTCAAAATCAGATAAGAATCCTAGAGAATTATTTACTTATTTAACTATGAACTTAGAAAGTTATATAGGATTTTAATTGAAAATTTTAAAAACAGACCTATAATCTTTTAACTTAGAGAGGCGTCTCGGATTTTAGCTAAAGACTAAGATAGGAGACCTAGAGAGGTCTCTAGGTGTTTAACTATAAATGTAAAGAGGCACTTAAAGTTTAAGCTTAAGATTGAGATAAGAGCCTATAGAATTATCTTAGGTATTTAACTATGAACCTTTAGCTATTTTAGTGTTTAAACCAATAACTTAGATAATATAAAGATTTGTTTAGGTATTTAGCCATGGACTTAAGAAGTATCTATCTTTTGGATTGAAAACTAAGACAATAGACCTAGAACCGTGTTTATGTATTTAACTACAAACCTATTGAGGTATAAGGGATTTGGAATGAAAATTATGATAAGAGACCTAGAGAAGTGTATGCGTAGGTAATTACAAACCTCTAAAAATATTTAGAGCTTTGGTTGAAAGTTGGGATTAGGGACCCATAGAGGAATGTAGGTATTTAACTGTGAACCTTGAAAGATATTTTGAGTTTAAAATAAAAATTTTGAAAAGAGACCTTTAGAGGTTTTTAGTTATTTAAAATTAAACTGAATGCTTGAAATTTGTCTCGAAATGTAAAAAGAGACCTACAGAAGTGTCGTGGTATATAAATATGAATCTATAGGAGTATTTAGGTTCTAAGTATTTAATTATGAACCTAAAGAGCTATATAGGATTTAGATTGAAAATTGACATGATTGATCTATAGGGCATTTAATTGTTTAACTATGAACATAGAGAAGTATTTAGATTTTAAACTAAAAAATGTGAAAATATACTTGTTATGTATTTAAAACTAAATTTAGAATACTTACAGATTTAGATATAGTAAGTGTTTGGATGCTTAACTACAAACTCGGAAAAGTTATCCGGATTGTAAGCTGATAATTGTGAGAAGAGACTTTAGAGGTGTCTAGGTATTTAACTATGAACCTTGATAGGTATGTTGTGTTTGAATTGAAATTTGAAGGTCGATATCTAAATATTTAACTATGAACCTAGAGAGGTATCTAGGGTTTAAAATAAAACATGTGAAAAGAGACTAATAGATGTTTCTAGGTATTTAAAACTAAATCGGGACCTAAAGAAGTATTTAGCTTTGACCCAAAATAACAGTAGAATCCTCCAGAGTTGTTTAGGTATTTAACTAGAAACTTAGATAATTATATAGGATTTTAACTGAAAATTGTAAAAACAGACCTGAAATAATGTATGAACTTGGAAAGATATCCAAGGTTTAAACTAACCATTTTGAAAAGACACCTGAAGAGTTATCCAAGTATTGAAAACTAAATTAGGATACCTACAGATGGTCTAGGATTTTGGATTTAATTGAGAAGTGAGACCTAGAGAGGTTTCTAGATATTTATCTGCAAACCTGAAGAGGTATATAGTGTTTAACTTGAAAATTTTGAAAAGCATTTAACTATATAGCTATGGTTTAGACTAAAATTGGAAATGAAAGACTTGGATATTTAACTAGAGATATAGAGAGGCATATAGTGTTTTAATTTCAAAAGTGAGATAAAATACCTAGATAGATATCTATATATTTAATTATAAATCTGTAGATATATATAGGATTTGGATTGAAAATTGAGACAATGGACATTAAGAGGCAGCTAAGTATTTAACAGAGTGAAGAAACCTAGAGATATGTCTCGATATTCAATTATGAATTTAAAAATGTATTTAGAATTTAAAATTGAGATAAGAGAAATTATCTAATATCAATTGTTCTTTTCAATTCTTTTTGTTTATTTAACTACAAGTCTAGCGAAGTGTTTAAGGTTTAAACTAGATATTTAATCGACTAAGTTAGGGAGGTATTTGGAATTTTAGCTAAAGACTAAATTTGAAGATATAGGTGTCTAAGTATTTTACTATTAATGTAGAGAAACATATAGAATTTAAACTTAAGATTGAGATAAGAAACCTAGAGAGAAATATAAGCATTTAACTTAAAGCATTGGAAAATATTTTTATATCTAAGGAGATTCAGAACTATTCTCACAGTGAATCGTGTTGCAGATGCTTATAGTTCTTGTGGAGAAGATGTAAGCAGATATGGAAAATTTTGACAGATTATGAAATTATGCACAGGAGTTATGGAGGGCTAATCCACTGTGAAGATAGAAGCAGAAAGAGGCTTGTGTTCGTAAGGATGCCCCTATATTTTAAGTTTTATGTTGCATTTGAAAGCCACAGGTAAGAGATGAAAGTGGTCGCAAAAAGAGGTGTTGATGGTATATATTTTTTTAACGGACCTACGAAGGGAATGTTACCGAGTAGAGATGTTAACAACCATAAGTTTCCAATATGTTTCAAAACATAAACACGAGGTTGGAAGAGATGATCTGTTTTTCCACTTAAGCACTTCCTTTATTAGCGTTAATTCAGAAAAATTTTGAAGTAAAGGGACTAAAATATTAAAAAATTGTTTAAAGGACACTATTAAAAAGGACCGTATGTAAAAGGATAATCATTTCCGGTAGGCTTGTTCTGATATATGATTTTCGAGTAGTTGATTTAATTCTCGTCTGTTGCTGCTATAACTGTAACTGGTGAAACTGATCTGTTTTGGAATGAGTTCTCTTCATAGGTTTACTTGTTGATATTCTAACATCTCGGCTCAAAACATAAGTTGCGCGAGAAAACAGTTGCACTGATGTGTGCGGCTTCAAAAGGTGGATACGGGGATTGGCGAGGACAAGACAGATACGTAGTTTTTATCGTATTTAACAAACCAAATACTAATGTCTTTTAACAATGTTTCCGATGCACATATGGATACTCCATTATTAAGTCAACATATTCCATTATTACAATAGTTATTTTTCAAATTGCACAAATAAATTCAATTAATTCCAAGGTTTCCTCTATATTTATAAATTATGAAGGTGTTTACAATAAATACATCTTACGTAACTGTTTTGGTTGTATGTCACATATCAAGTTGACGAACTTTACAGGCATTCACAATTGCTACATTAAGAATGCACGACTCGAGGCTCAACACGGACACATGAAGGGTTACTAAATGGATGACTAATGTCGTATATGTATATGGATATTTTGCAGCATAGAACAATGTATAATCGTAAAGAATGATATACGTGATGTTCCACCAAAACCATCACTTACACTCACTATATTCGAGTGGCCCCTGTGTGATACACTTTCACTCGGTATATTCTAGTATGGCTCCTGTGTGATTGAATCCACACGATATTTCCGATGCTTTTACCTTGTTTTTGAAATCAACCAAGGTAGGTTTAATGCAGTCAACATCACTTCCATGACCCTGTATGCAGAACCAATGAAGGCTAAGATATGGAAATCTCATTTAGTCCTTCTCAAAGAACAATAACTTGACTGTAATTCCACGGTAGCAATAACACGAGCGAGCAAGCAGAATGGTGCTTGGTTAACGCAACTCAAGGATCAAGGTGCATATAACTGAAACATGTCTATAAACCTGAAAAACTGTGGGCGTGGGATTAAAATAGAACTAAATTCTCCTGTTGTCGCTGCTCTTTTTTACAATACTAAGGTTTCTTTTTTTTATTTTTGGATACATAAAAAGGTTGTGGATCATGAAAAGGTCAGTAGTTAAAAAACATGCCAAACAACTGGCAGACGGCTAAAATTATGTAGACATTGTAGGAAAGATTTGTTATCTTTTTGTATCCTTCAATTACCATACGGGGGAATTTCATTAGTGATGGAAATCTAGAAAGATTGGCTTTATCACATGAAGCAATTCCAAGCAGAATTTAAGCGAGGTGAAAGCATACCAATTGCCCGCCAGAAGAATGTCCATCTTCAGAAAATGTTCCATGAGATCCTCCCCAACCCCAGGCGAAGATATTACCCCCTGTATTCCAAAAATGTAAATTTTTATTGATTCTGCATTATATGCAGCAGCTGTGAACATAGTAAGGTAATGACATTTTCCCAAAATAAGTATAAAATTGAGCAGAAACATATAACATTAATAAACCAAATGTGTTGATCTAGATCACCCTAATAATGATGTATGCTCCTGTTCTCAATCTTTTCTTTCCTTTTACACTAGTGTAAGCAGGCTAAGCAAAAATGATAAGCATGCCAGACAAATGTTGTTGGAAGTCTAAATATCAAGGACATAGCAAAGTCTTTCTTGATATTTTAGGACACCACACAGAAAAATACAAAACAATGGAAACTTCCACGAAGTACAGACATCTACAATTATATGGCTTTTAAAGCAGAAACAAATGAAGCTGCATATGCACATGGAGTACCGTATTAGAAAAATTATTACCAGAAATTGCTGCTGTATGCTTCCAACCGCAAGATATCTGCATAAGCAATATAACAGGTAAAGGTCAACAGACCAATTTGATTGAATATATCTGTCATAAGCAACTATTGAAATTACAAATGCTTCAGAGAGGGGCAAGTCAATTCCCATCAGATTATCGTGTGTTTTCATGATCATAACTTTTGAATCATGCATTACCCATTACTTGGAGTTGAAGACTTTGAAACAAAGAGCTTTTGGTCTAACTCTTATAGGCACCACAATGGCTCAGAAAAAGGCTAGCATTTTACTTGAGAACCTAGGAATGGGTTCTATTGGTAAAAGGTATTTCTCCAATAGTAGCAATATAAACAAACCTTGTCAACAGGAGACTTTACAAAAGGACCTCGAACCCTTTCTGGAAAATGAAGTGCATCAATGGAACTGTAGATTACATTAGCCAACAAAAGTATTGGTCATCTTCAAGCCCAAAACTAAAAATATTCTGCAGTTGAAAGACTAGGTGAAGTTCTTATGTAGATACCCAATACCAAGGCAACCATTTTCGTTTGATCCCCAGGTGTATAGCTCACCACCACCTATGCAAAATTATTCAAAAAGAAATAAAAAAGAACAGTGACAATAAAATGCTTAGTTTATGTGGAAAAACTGTATAGTTAGGAGGCTATTTTAGGAAATATATTGTAACAGATTGTATCCTTAAGT
Organism: Erythroxylum domingense; assembly: GCA_025594535.1. NCBI lineage: Eukaryota > Viridiplantae > Streptophyta > Magnoliopsida > Malpighiales > Erythroxylaceae > Erythroxylum > Erythroxylum domingense. The sequence goes on from JANQBM010000222.1 coordinate 104,977, forward strand.
TAGGATATTATTGGTCAAGATTCTGATAGGATTGGCTAAGATTCTGATAAGATACTCCATGATTTATAGGTATCTACCAGATTTGGATAATAGGTTTTTGTATATATATATATATATATATATAGCTAGTAGTGCTGTAAAAAACACACAAGAGGAAATATACTTTCTGCTTAATTTCTGACATGGTATCAGAGCTTTAGGTTCAATAACCTGACCATATTCTGGCCTTCATCGCCATATTTTTCCAGCCTTCGTTGCTGGAATTTTTTTTCCTTCCACACTTCCTCTTTTTCTTCTTCTGTCTCCCACACAATTTGGCCTTAATTGCCCAGAATCTTGTCAAGCAAGATGTCAGAAATCGAGGAGTCTACGATTAAGAGTGGGAAAACTGCCAAAACCCAATCGGAAGAGGTAATCCGAACCAAACAATCTGGAGACTTGTAGAGCATTCCAGCTACCTACAGACTAGATGGAAAAATTAGCTCAAATGGTCTCAACTCACCTGAACTGTGCTGAAAGGAGAGGGGAAGATTAGTCATCTCACAGGTGTAGAGCCTAAACCAGGGGATTCGCAATTTGAAGCATGGGGTGAAGAAGACGCTATGATTATGGCATGGTTGTGGGGCTCTATGGTCCTGGAAATCAGTGAGACGTGTATGTTTGGGGCCACTGCCAAGGACATATGGGATGCAATCCAAAAAACTTATTCCAAGGCTAGAGATGCTGCACAAGTGTATTAAGTAAAGGTGAAAATTGTTGCTGCAAAAAAGGGAAACAAAACAGTCCAGGAATACGCAAATCAATTGAAATCCTTGTGGTAGGTATTGGATCACTTCAGGGTGATAAAAACCAAGTGTCCCGAAGATGTAGCAGTTCTAAAAACCTTCATTGAACAGGATAGAATTTATGATTTTCTGGTTGGACTGAATCCAGAATTTGATCAAGTATACAAATTCCTGGGAAGCCGGAGGTTCCATGTTTTAATGAGGTAGTGGCTTTAATCCGAAGTGAAGAAAGTAGAAGAGGGCTGATGCTGGAACCACAAATCAACGACTGTTCAGCTATGGTGGATAGTAATAGCAAATCAACCACAAATATAGAGAGAGGAGCAGTTTTTGAAGGAAGGAAGAATAATCAGTCGAAGCCTCAAAATAGTGATCAATTATGGTGTATTTATTGCAAGAAACATTGACATACACGTGAGAAATGCTGGAAACTTAATGGAAAGCCTTCAAGTCGTGAGTGAGGTCAGAAGGGAAATCAGCCACGAAACAATGGACAATTGCACATTACTGCTTTATCACAAGATGAATCAATATTACAAGAGCCGAGTAGCCTTAACAAAGAAGAAATTGAGAGGGTGAGATCACTTATTAGCAGCCTTGAGAAAACTGAAAAGCCTTCAGGTACTTGTTCTTTGGCATATTCAGGAGAGTTTCCTCTTTCTCTTGGATTAAATGCCTCGGGTACAACCTTCACTAACTCTTGGGTCATGGACTCAAGAGCAACTGACCATATGACCCACTCATCCAATAACTTTTTAACCTACTCCCCATGTCCAAGTAGTAAGAAAATAGCCATAGCTGATGGATCGTTAACCACTGTAGCCGGTATAGGTGATGTCAAAATAAGCCCATTAGTAATTCTCCGAAATGTCCTTCATGTTCCTAAATTGTCCACAAACCTTGTTTCCATACAAAAACTCACCCAAGATTTATCTTGTAATGTAATTTTTTACAGTAACTATTGTGTAATTCAGGACAAGGATTCGAGGAGGATGATTGGACGTGCTAGGGAGCAGGATGGCCTTTACTATCTAGAAGCACCAAGCCAACTAAACATAACCAAGAGTAGGTCACCACATTCCTTCATTTCAGAACTTGTTTCTTTCAATAAAGAGAAAATTTTGCTTCATCATTGTCGACTTGGGCATCCCTCATTTAGGATTGTTCAGATTATGTTTCCGTCTTTGTTTAAAGGTTTAGATGTTGAAAACTTTCATTGTGAGGTGTGCGAACTTGCTAAACACAAATGTGTACCTTTTCCAAGTAGTAATAAGAGAAGTTCTACTCCTTTCTATCTCATTCACACTGATATTTGGGGTCCATCTAATGTCTCTAATGTTTCTGGGGCAAAATGGTTTGTTTCTTTTATTGGTGATTGTACACGTGTTACATGGATTTTTTTGCTCAAACATAAGTCTGATGTTAGTACTCCCAAACTTCTATTCCATGATCAAGAATCATTTTGGGGTCAATATCAAAAGATTTAGGTCCGATAATGCCAGGGACTACTTCAATCAAACTCTTACCTATTCTTCCAAAAAGAGGGAATAATCCATGAGTCTTCTTATGTAAGAACTCCACAACAAAACGAGATAGCAGAACGGAAAAATGGGCACCTCCTTCAGAAAACCCGAGCCCTGTTATTTCAAAACCATGTGTCTAAAGCATTTTGGGAGAAGCAATTCTTACCACCACTCATCTCATAAATCGTTTGCCCTCTCAAACCTTAGGTTTTAAGAGTCCTATGGACATTCTTTCAACTTCTTACCCAAACCTAAACACTACAAATAACCTTGTCCCTAAAGTCTTTGGGTGCACGTCCTTTGTCCATGTCCAAAGTCAAAATAGGGGGAAATTAGATACAGGGGCTTTAAAATGTGTCTTTGTAGGTTATTTGTCAACTCAGAAAGGGTACAAGTGTTACGATCCTCCATCAGAGAAATTCTATGTCTCGGTAGATGTCACATTCAATGAACAACAATCTTATTTCACCAATCCTTATCTTCAGGGGGAGGATTTAACTAGAGAAGATAAGGAAGATTTTTTGCTTAATCTGTCATTGTCTAAAACTCCATCTGATCCTCCAACATCTACTTCCACACCTCTTGTTCATCTGATTCTTCTACACCTCTTTGTTCATCCAAAACATCCAATGAACCGCAAGAAAAACCTGATGTAAGATTTGGAAAAGGAAAAGTATAGACAAGAAGGAATACAGCTATCCCAAAACCTATGCAAGTCCAAAAGTCCATCTCCGATCCTTTGAATGAGATAACAATTCCTAACTCTCCATTACAAGATGAATTTCATGATAAAAAAGTTGTGATTGGAGTGATCAGTGTGAAAAAGAGCTTAAAGCTAAAAAATGTGCACAAAGAGCCACAAGCTTAGTTGTTAATGAGCCTAGTATCTATAATGGGTATGGGATAAAAGATGAAATGAGCTCGATATCTACAACGGATACGGGACAGTAAATAAGCGCTCGGTCACAACAAAGTAAAAGTGAAAGTGGGGTCACATGTGCATTTGCATTTATATATATATATCTTTACATGTATCATGTGAATGATTGCGAAGAATTACTGAATTGTATTGATATAGTGATATGCAATGTTTCTCTACATGATGATATTAATGATTGAGATAAATGATTGAATTATTCTGAAATGAGTATATAAAATGTTTGAAGTTCATTATATATTGTTGAAATATGATGTATATCGTGATCTGGTATTCAATATTGAATGATGTGATACATCTGCTGAATTGGAAAGTACACTTGTGAATTTGATTACATTTGTGATATTTGTGTTCTGACTTGAGTGAGCACATCGATGATGGTTCACTCACTGAGTTCGCAAACTCATCAAAATAGCAACGTTGATTTTCAGGTACAATAGAGACCAAGCTACTAAGGTGATATAATAGAAATCTAGTACTATTAATTTTGGAAACAATAATGGCTCAAAGGTTTGGTCAGTTGATACCTGCAGAGTCTAAATAGAATATTTTTGTTTAGCTTCTCCTTTCATGTTGAACTTTTTGTATAGAACTTTAAACTCCCAAATGTTATGTATAAACATGGATTATGAAATGTAATGACAATGTAAGTAAGTTTCATTTTGTGAATGAAATGAGGAGTTTTGATCTTTAGAAATACTTATGTTCTGTATGATGTCATAATAAGTTAATGTGATCACTCTAACATGTCATTTTCATAGGGTATGTTCTTGAATGTCTTCTGAATGTTCGGGCATATGCTCTATAGAGGTGGTATGTTACACGATCAGTGAATATATTCCCATGTATATAGATCATTTGAATTAATGATAACTATTTTCAGAGAGAAATTGTGACTGTGATATACCATCACATAAAATTCAACCTAGACACATACATATATCACGTATAGGCCCGTGCAAGCCTGTAGAAAAGGGAAAGCAACGTAATATGAAACCGAGTATTTCAATCAAAGTTCAAAAGGACTTACTTGTGATAACACATGTATGATAGCCGCCACATGAAACTTCCTTAGAAGATGGCAGCTTTCCTATCATTGATGGTGTTGTCATACTACCATACTCTCCAAAGCCCTAGATAATTTTTGTTAAAAAAGTAAGGCCACACCAATGAAGTAGACAGCTTGAAAATTTATTTTTAAGAGAAAAGTTATGAAAAAGAATCATGGTGTTTACCAATCCTTTACCAAACATAAAAACAGACCCATTTTCTGCAAAGGAAAAAGTTTAGAGAAACAGCAAGTAACATAAGGAAACTATTAACCATAATAGAGCTGCCTGGATACCATCAATGAATGCAGAATGAAGCATCCCTGCAGCAACATTTTTGACCTAAGCAGCCATTGCATATAGCAGCCAAAGGGAAAATGATAACTTTATTAAATAGAACTCCAACTGTATGAGCGGTTAGTAAATATCAACACCAAAACAAAGTACCTTAACTCCCTCAAGTTGCTTTATACGCCTTGGTGTATATTCACTGAAGAAGTAATATTCACTAATGAGGAAGTAAACAGAAAGTATGCAAAGTGATGACTAGCTACCTTGCAACCTTTTTATGCCAAGAATTCCTTGACATTCAGATACAAATCATGTAATTGTGCAGGCACCATAATTCCATTCCAGTGAGTTTGCCCCTTTTACCATAAGTTTGTTATGGTATTCATTACACACTTACCAGCCCCCACCCATTCCCCCTTCCTCAGTAGAAGATAGCAATTTGTAACAAAAAGCAGAACTTCAAATTGAAAAGGGAAGTTATGCAGCAGATAAAGTAAGTTTTCAATAAAAGAATTGAACATAAAGAAAACATCAAACAAACCTGATGCTTCTAAACAATCCCAGAAAGCTTGATTCATGGCCATGACCAAGTTGTCCAAAGCTGTCACTCCCCCAACTTAAGGCTTCACCCCCACCTAGAAAAGATAAGATCAATAAAAGAAATTTACAAGTTGTGCCACACTATTTCTTTATCATGTTTGGTAGCCAGTGATGATCAACAAATAGAGAACAGAATATATCAGCAGAAGGCAGTAGTTACCAGTAACAGCAACTGAATGCTCTGAAGCCAAAGCAACCTTTTTAATGGCGATGCCATTCAGGCATTCTACTTTAGTTGGCACATTAATTGCCTTTTCTGCTTCTGAAAATCAGTTAATGGAAATGAGGACCATCTATCTCCAATTTCTTAGCATTAAGAACTAATATGCTGAGGCTTTTTTGTTTCCCTTTTGTTGATAAAATAGGAATCTAACGACCACAATAATGGTACATATATAGCCAACATAGAACATCCAATTATTACTTTTTCCAAGACCTAACTGTCCATTTGAGTTCCTTCCCCACATGTACATCTCCCCATCCACTGCAGGAAAAGCCACAAATATTGAACAAAATCAGGGAACAAGCATGTGTTTATATTTTTAAAGAAATAACGTGAAAACTTTAACAAGAGAAAGTACAACGTCATGGGTTTGCCCAAATCTCGAAAGAACCAAATATTGGGATGGCCTATTTCTACTTGCTTACTTCTTCAGAGTGAAGATGAATACTAGTTCTATGCTAAGTTAGCCTTTTTGATATACATGAATCTAGTAAGGGTGCCTAAGTTACTCGTCTCACAACGTGTCTCTGTTTGGTTTTACTTGGCGTGATTGCCAGCATGGGCCCCAAAACCTGAGCATTTTATCATCATGAAGCTGTAGAAGAAATGTTTGGTCAAATGCAAACCTGTAATAGCACAAGAGTGGTGATAACCAGCTGAAATTTGGCCAACTTCCTTCTGAAGTCCAGAAACTTCACATGGCTCCTGTAAGGATAATGCAAGTGAACAAACTAATGAACGGCCCACTGGCAATGAAGTGAAAGTGACAAATTAAAAATCGGGCATAAATAAAGACCACATAAAGAAGGCAGCAGTCAACACAAATTGTCGAGACAAAGAAGAATTACTTTCTAATGATAGCAATGATACACAAATTGCCACTTAAGTTATTCCCATAGAAACACAAACACAAGGATCAAAAAGTTAAGGAGCTATAAGAGAGTAATTAGGTTGGAGGGAATGAAATTGAAGGTATTACCCTGCTATAAGGAATGTGGTGGGATATGCCCAGCTGTCCAAAATCGTTGAGACCAGTAGCGTAAACACGGCCAGTACCTGTATGTGAAAGAAGAAAAAGGTGATTGACATTGATCGAACAAAAGAAATCAATGAAGTGCGCGAGAGAGAGCAAGAGTTAAAGAGAGAGAGAAACAGAGAGAGAGAGAGAGAGAGAGAGAGGGAGCAAGAGTTAAAGTTAACTCGTTAAGAAAAGGGTGTGAGCTCCACCGCAGGAAATAGAGGTGAGAGGAAGATGATGGAAGGAAGAAGAAGGGAGGATGTGCGGTGTCCATTGGGAATCCAAGCTCCCCGCCATTCCCAACCTCCCATAATCCCCATTTCCCCATACAGCCGCTACTCCTCCATGACTACTGCTGTATCCGCGTCTCCCACTCTCACAGTTTCTACATCTCCACATAATCCTCCAACTTCTTCCACCATACTTCCACATCTCATCTCTTTCCTCACCTCTTTCAGTTAAATTCGACAACGATGATCTATATATTGTTTCAAGGTGTTCTTCGGCGGTTGGCTTTCGATCAATTCTCAGAGAAACCGTCGCCCAGAGGGAGGACACGTGATCTCATGTGATATATATACATGCATATATGGATTCATGATTTAACCGAAATCAGGCTTCGGATTCGGGCCCAAAGAATTAAATTGAGTTGAGCTTTCCGGGTATAAACCTCTAACCCGAATATCTAAATTGCACCACCTTCCAATTTTTTTTGGAAATTTTTAAGATTGATCCATTATCATTCCTAATAGTTAATACGTTTTCAATTAAATCATAAATGTTCAATAAATACTTAAAATGATATAACTTATTATACTTTAAATATTAACCGTACGATATGATATTATAGAAGAGAAGAAAAGGCAAAACAAAATTTTACATATAAGCCCTACTCTGCTACAGTGAAAATACAATTGAATTCTACTGAGACGTGGATTCTTCTGCAACACTTAAGTCATAAAGGTCAAAGGTGACCTGGATTCTTGCGCAACACCAAGTCATTGAGGGGACACATACGTCCACATAATATCTGTTCTGTTCTGGTCAGAACTTCAGATACTTCTAGGCTTTTAGTTTGAGCTTTTCAGATGGATACACCTCGTACCCCTTTGATACTTTTGCTGAAGTTGACTTCCTACTCTTTTCTCTCGATTCCTGTTTAGCCTCCGCATTACGTCCTTCGCTTCTTTTTCTACCACTTCTCCTGAAATAAGAAATTCGTTTAATCATCTCATTTACGTAGGAAACAATACTGCCACAAAAACTTGACTGATACAACACCTTAAATGCAAAACCAACCTGAGGTGGGCCAAAAGTAACAGCACGCCTAGAACTGCAGTTCCCTTTGCAACTGATTTAAGGAGTGTCGTCTGCGGCTTGACCTCTGGAATTCCTTCACTACGTTCCTTGGCTCCGACTATATGTTCCACTGCCAAATTCTGCATTGTTTCATTCACGTCACACAAAGTTGGGATCATAATTAATAAAATGTGACCAAAATTTTCATTTAAATAGTGAGAATTTTCATCTGCACCTGATTCATATGTTCGGCCATGTCAACTTGAGGCTGCTCCTGACCTGTTAAGATTTGATTGCGTACTATTGCCCTTTGTGAATACATACTTGTCAACCAGGTATGCTTGTCCAGTGTTGCTTCACCTAGGATGCAAGAAACATAGGCATTGTGCTGGTCGTAGGTGATCCCTGGTACAAGGAAGCGATGGCTACTATTCACAATAATCTGATGCCAAAGATCAGTAACATAGTCAGGGCAAGGTGCACCCATGTCCATGTATCTTTCGTCAATGTTGGTCTCAGAGAGAGCTTCAGGATGTTTGCTTAGCTGTTTTGCAGCATCAGAATTTGGATCCTTGTCAACCATGTCAGGATTGAGAAATGCCTTGTTCTCATCACTGTTAACTGGCTTAATGTTCTCAAGCCACAATGTATCTCGAGTACCTTTTTTACATTGACAAAACTGAAGAATTTCTTTGCATGAATCTAAATGCAAAACACGTGGAGATGAACCTTCCTGATCAATACCTCCAGCCAGTACTGTGTCAAGCTTGGACTTGCCTTTCTGATCCCATTTACGGGACTCGGATGAATAGCAAGACTGGTCGGTAAATGACCCTTCTCGTTCCCAATTGCCCGCACTCGAATAAACTTGAGACATGTAGATGTCCTTGCCACGTGAAAGCACGTTATCAGAATATCCAGTAGTGAGCTGTGCATATGGGCGGTACAAAGTATGGTTGGAAGAGGTATTTGTAGCCTCTATCTCCAAACTAGATGCCTCTTTATTACCAGTCATTAATCCATTCCCTGGTGCTTCAAACTCAAGCGGGTCATGAGATTCAGATCCCTCTACAGATTTCCTTCTCAGAGAAAACTCTCTATTACTTGGTGACACAGGGAGGTAAAAAGCTCCGCAATCATCTGAATGATCAGCAATATCAAAGTTAAGCACATCTCCAGACACGGAGCCCACAGTGGCAACAGAAGATATCTCCTCATCATCCACATCAGTTGTTCTTGTAAATTTATTCCCAACAGTCATTCTAGTGGCTTTTAATCCAGCATAATGACTTTCTGCACTGCTTGCACCATCAATTGTGATACTTTCACCTGTATAAGTATCAAGACAAATAGAATCTGACCATGCTGACTGGACGTGACTATGACTTTGTTCACTTGGTTTTGAGCAGCTAACATCCATGGAACCTTCTATAACTGACGCACAATCTTCAAGGTCATGATCAACCGGTATTAGGTTCAATGAATAATTTTTAAGGATATTTGTCCCTTCACCTTTACAATGAACCCTATCATATGACTGGGCATTTGAGTCAACAGAAGATGGAGATAACATAGCATCTGGCTGATAATCATACTCCATGTGCTGCCAGTAAACTGACCCCATTGGTTCATTCAAAGACACTTCCTCCAGTTGATATTTGGCATGTTGATCCTTTTGTTGGCTCAGAAAATCTAATTGATGAGGAGAATATTTGATATTAAAAGGACTATTTTTGGTAGCCAAAGGTTCTTCCAGAGAATTTTCTGAACCAGAGTTCATTTCAGTTAAGGTATTATGAAAAGAGTTAACAGTTGAACCGTTAGATTGTCGAGTACAATTACTTTCTGTGTCATCAGACTCCTTGAAGTGCAAAAGGTAGTTTCCTTCAGCAGCCATAGTTGAATATTTCTGGAATGAAACAACATATCATTAGAAAGTAGACAGTTGATCCACAGATAAATATACCATGCCCTAATGAATAGAATCCTTCGTTCTGTTACAGTATATACTGGTCAGTATGTAACTCATTTTCCTTCTATATTTAACAATGGGTGAAAGACACTAAGGGGAGAAACACAGGGATCAAGAATTTGGCACCTCTGTTTGTTTTTGAGTTGATTCATGTTCCAGAATGTGACTACCAGAACTAGAGGAACTGCAACCTGAAAGTTCCCAGCTTCTTCGAATCCCTCCAACCATATCCTTTGGCATAGTTATGGTATAGGAAACAATATCAAAATCTGGTACCTAAAGCAATAACAGTCTGCAATCAGTTTGCGAGCCGCTAGGGAGCAACATGAAGGAACCATCTTTCTAAGAAATTAGCAGAAGCTAAAGCAGATAGATCATTAAAATTGAAGAAGAGAACGGTGCCTTACATTTAACTCCCTTGACCTTGCTTTCTTTGAGAGTGAGCGTATACACATGCAAACCTTTCTGATATTTCTTCTCTCAACAACATCTGACGGTGAGAAAAGATCAATGCCATCCAGTCCTAGGAATTTGCAGATCTTTAAATGTAAAAGTGGAAAAATTTAGTGTTCAAACCAATAGAAGTGCTGCCACACAAGTCTAGAGTGCAAGTGAAAGTGATTAGAAAACTGTACAAACTATATACATAATTGTAATACATCAACTTTACCGGATAGGGAGACAGCATTCTTGTCCTACCCAAAAGTTCAGTAAAGGCTAACAGAATACCTTATCTGTAAGTAAAATATTAAATTACACAGCACTACGCAGTGATTCTTATGGTTTTAGGGATTCCAAAATCATGCCATTAAACAATGCAATGAAACCTTGTTATCTCCATATTTCTGGGATTGGCTACTAAGTCAGGGAAAAAGAAAGTAGTAAACGGAAAGAGCAAAAGAAGATCATTAGTGGAGCAACATATAAAATTGATCCCGTAGCTCTAAACTTCACTTATGCAAGTTCTAAGAGAAATAATTGAATGGCCAGCTCAACAGATAGTGAAGATTACCTTCAAAAATGAATCGACGTTCGAATAAGGCGTGTACCTCCCACTACATCTTCTGGAAGCAAAGGGCTCGTACTTATACACCTCCATATATCTTGGCTCTATACCCTTTCTCAACAGCATTTTCCATATTTCTCTTGACACTTCAAACCTATAACATCACAAGAAAAGAAACATATGGGATAAGTTAATGCATATAATTCAAGTACTCGTAAGCTTTCTCACCACACAAGGAAACAGAAAAGTTTCGGTACTTCCACTACCACAAGCATTTAATCTTTGGATAATGTTAGGCATATATTCCTTAATCACATTTTGTTTTCAATCTAATGAAAAATGACAAAGGAGAACAATATAAGAAAAGGAACATACAGTAGTTCTCCATCAGCGAGTAAATCTGAGATAGTGAGCTGGTCATCCAATGTTGAGTGAAGGACTTGTCCAAGCCAGATCCTTGTTTGAGTCTGTCGAGATAAAAAAAGACAAACTGATAACACGTTCTAAACTTTCTTTTGTTTTGTTTTTGGAAGGAACAGTATAATTAACGTTATTCAAATTGAGACAGTTTTTGGCCAACAGATATAAGAATAACTAATCAATGATACATGTAACCTTACATTGCATTAGTGAAAATTAAATTCAGGGGAAATTCTATAAAATATATAAAAAAGACGGCAATTTAATGTGAAAAACACAACAAATGACATGACAATCGCGAAGCGAAAGCTTTGATAGATAGGTATAGGTGATGATGTCCCATTCGATATCAAAAACATCTGAAACAGTAGGTGGACTGGTGAGAAAGGAACCTGCAAGAAGACATCGTCGAGCTCGCGGAAACTGGATTCCGCAGAAGGAGGAGGGGAGTCGGCGGACGCGTAGAAGAAATTGCGGTGGAAGGGAAGATCGTCGACACTCAATAGCATCATTTACTTATGCTACAAAAACCGTCATCTTCTTTTTCTTCCAAGTTCCCGCCAAGTTGGAAAGTCTTAAATCTTACTAAGAAAACCAAAAGCTTCTTCTTCTTCTTTTTCAAGAGGTGAGGTGTATGTTCATCTAATCTTTTGAATGTAAGGAAATCAGATATTGCAGATGCATCCACTGAGTCAGTCTTTTGGTTTAGGTATGTGTGATTGAAATTTCAATCGCATGCAATGTAATATGATATTTGTTTTGTCATTCTCGCATCACACAGTCTTGGTTGGTACATGGGACCGACACGTATACGCTCTCTCGCGCAAATCCTGCGCTTCTTCTACACTCCACTGATTCAGTCGCAGTGACGTGGTCTGCGTTCTGTTTTGAGGCCATTATAATATAATACAATACTTGTCTCTTTTGGTAGGAGTAGTTACCGCAGACAGTGATACAGTAGGCTAAGGATGGCCTCCACGTATGATATGACATTATATACATACTCAGCAACAAATGTAAGATCCCCGGATTCTCGTTTGACTTTTGACTACTACAACCAACCCAACTCAACCCCTTTTCTCTTTTTCCATTATCACCACCTAAAGTGGACAGCTTAAACTTTGGAATTCCTAATTCATGATGTTCGCATGGGATGGGAATGTATTAATATTGCATTATTACCATATATACAGAACATACATTCTTATCTTTATTTTTATATTTTTATTTTTAAATACCCTGTTTAGGCGAGAATTTGGGTATGTTTAGTTTGATTTAGTTTGATTTGGTTTATTTTTAAATAACTAACAAATAATTATGATAATAAATTGGACCAGATCTAAGCTAATTGTTTTTCCAGTTTTAATTCAATTTGATCTAATTTCAAGCCTAAAGGACCTGTTCGAATGATTCAGAGACAGACCTAGGCTAGCATCAATTGAATCATTCAAGCCCATTTTGCTAACCCACCTCAGCTCATCCAGCACATGACGTTGGTCTGGCACTGGCCTTTTAGGAATCATCACAACCACTCTACTCTATCATTCAGATTTGACTTCAATATATTTGGGCTTTTACGCTAGTCTAGTTAGTTTGTGGTGAAAATACAGAGCATACGTACGGAACACGACGATTTACTGTTACAGACAAGAATGCTTTTCCCTTTTTATATATGTAATATAATATAAAGAAAAGGAAAAGCACACTGGAATTAGATTAGCCCAATTTCTCTGACCAAACATGCATGCAGTATGGTGCGGTGTGGCAGTGGTAGTCATCTTTCCCTTCTTTTGATGGCTTGCTCACATTACATACACCATCCCAAAAGCACTTTACTAGCCAACAATCTTTTCTGAATCTACCAGATAGCGTAGCAGTCAGAGTCTGCAGATAATACACACACAGAGAAGCGAAGAGACAGGCTCTGTTTTTCATTTATATTTCATTTTCTTCTTTTCAGTGCAGTGATAATGAAATGCCAATAGCATGCACCTCATAAAAGAAAGAAACGAAACTTGACTCGTTCAAACACCCATCCCCCTTTTTTACTTGCCAATCCCATCATCTTTATACACACAGAATCCATATCAGATTCAGCATGGATTGAAAATTTGAATTGATACATTGCCAAACCCCTTTTTTTGGTTTGTCAAAAAATTACATTTTTTATATATATAACCAGGTCAGGAAATCGCATGACAGCACATGACATGACTTCAACTAAGACTACAACTCCTTGTCCTCTACAAAGATCTTGTGAATGAAATCTCGGAATCTTTTGGAGTATAACTTAGGATCTACAGCTGAGATAGAGGTGGGATCCACTTGCAATGACTTGTATGCATGTTCTATTTTTTTAGTTATGTCATAATCTTGTAGGATGTCTATGATCCCAAAATACAATATCACTTCATTACCTCTGTTACTTTCACCTCTCAACCTCCAATCCTGATTCTGAAGCTCCATTTCACTCCTTCCCTTTGCCACTCTCTCCACTCTTGCCGGCATGTTCACTCCCAGCCGAATAAATGGCCCTCTTCACGATTACAAAGACAAAAGAAAAAGAACGTCAAACTCAAAAAGATAGAAACTTGTCCATCGCTCAACATTTTTTAGTAAAAACAAACATGGTTTTCTTGTTCCTATCCAGGAAAAGCAAAGACAGACCCCACCAGCCACACTTCTTGTCCCCAACACACCCCACATAAGTTCAACCTTTTAAGTCATATTCCAACAGACGTGGTTGAATTCAAAGACCCAACTACCCGATTGAATTGGAAAACTAAAAAGAACCAAAGCCTTGGTCCCATCACATATTAATAATTTCAAGCAAAGATGGATCCTTATATCCAAGTTACACAGGCATATGTTTGTATATCTACATGGGATACGAGAATAATAGAGGATTATATGTATCCAACTTCACAAGTTCCTGTCCAATCATGGTTGCAACAATCATCTTAGCTGTCTAAAAGATATACTTTTAAGTAAACTGCTTAGCCACCCTTTACACATGCATACATTCTCTCTAATATGTTAAACTACTACTTCTGTACCTTAATTTACCTGCAAACAAGGAATAGTCTTTGAGCAGTAAAGGGAACAGGAACAAAGAATTTTCAACTTGGAGAAGGGAAAAAGAGGGATTGAAGGATGTCGATAAAGAGAAAGGGAAAAAGGGAAAGAAAGCAGTAAAGGAAACAAACTTACTGGTCTTCCATAACCCAGTCCATATCTGGCAGCAAGTGATAACCGCGCATGAATGTCTCATCATGATTCACATTTCCTTCCTCTGAAAAGATATCACATTAGAGAATGCTCTAGTCTCACTTGCCTCAAAGTTCTTCTCTCAGTTTAAGAATATTCACTGAAGAGTGAAGATATTGCTCTGAATCAATGGATTGAGCCATTTACCAGAATTTATGTTCTTTGGTGACATCTTCGCCTCCTCACGAAAATGAACACCTATCAGAAGACTGTAATCCATAATTTTCTCTGCTTCCAAGAACTCACAGTCCTTATAAATTTGCCTGCCAATAGAACATGTAAAAGATTACGACAAACTTTTCTATCACAGAAATCAGTGCCTCCAGAGGAGGGGCAATATCAAGCATCTAACCAGCAATGTGAAGTGCAGTAGGTTGCAATTACCACATGAGTTCTTGAAACCAAGATCGTTCCAAGTGAAACACAAAATCAAGATCAAGATCCTTTAGTGTGGTCGTCTCATCTATCTGCCCGTCGGCCTTGTCAAGAGTACGACCATAAGACGAACCTTTCAGGTCATAACGTTTGTGGATACGGTACTCAGAACAGAAGAGATTGCCCATTACAATAAATCGAGTCTGGACATAATTGCATTAACAGCAGTAATTAAGATGTTGATAAGCATTTGTCGAGTACACCACTTCAATGAATATCAAACCATACCTTTTGACCTCCCACTGGTTTAACACAATGGAGTCCAAAAAACTTGGTTACCAACGAGTTGTTGTACTGGCAAACATGTCGATAGTAGCTTGAAAGCATCCCAAGCAGAACCTAAACATATTAGCTGAATGGTGACAATCTATCAAGTAGATAAATAAAATCAGATTGCTGTTTTAGGAGCAATAATGAACATTCATCTTCTATTTTTCGAAGATGCAAAGACCAGAGCTTGGAAATAAACCTTGACTTCAGATTTCTTCACTGTTTTTATGATGAAACGGTCATCTTGTGTAAGGTAAAAGAAGCTTCCGCTCTTCCCCGGAGATGAAAACTCCCTCAGAGCATCACTTCCACAGATAGCTAACATGTAATCCGCTGGATCTACTGCAAACAATTCCCTCAGATGTCTATAGGCCACACACCAACCAATCACCAACGTAGTATCGAATATTAGATTTGATATATACATACTCAAAGCTCACTCCTTCTAATTAAAAGTAGAGAATTGTCAGACGATATCGTCCTAAGTTTGAATGAAACATTACCTAAACACCACAGGACAGTAATCTTTCCACCGGAAGTCGACCGACTGATGTGGAGGAGTAGACTTTGATCCTTCAGGAGGAAACCTTGTCCAGAACTTCTCACTGGGATCGAAGTCACTCTGTTTTAAATCCCGCATTATTGAAGAATGTTTCCCCACGGAGTACCTAGAAAAACAACTTTCACATTAGCAAATAGTTATCCATATAGATCAAACAAAATGCATAATGGCTGAATGCAAAAAAAAGAAATACCTGATACCCAGTTGAAGATTAAGCATTAAATCATAATTCTTATGGCCCTTAGAAATGGTTTGGCCTGGCCTCTTAACCTCACCATCAGCAGAGCCACAGGGACTTCTCTGAGCAGTAGTAGCACATTCGGATCCTCCGGAATCCTTGTTGTCAGTGACACCATCCCTAAGCAACAAATTAGAAGGTTCATTGTTGTGAACAATATCACAGGTAATATCCCCAGCCTCGCCATCCAATTCCCATATGCAAATTCTGGTGGGAAATTTGGAATCCACGGATTGCCTTTGCCGGGCAGCTGCAATCACCACTTCCTCACGGTTCTTGAGGCAATTGCTGAATTCTCTATGATTATTGCGATGAGAATTAGAATTAGCAAAAGTGAAGAAGCCTTTGCCTTTAGGAACACCATTTTCCCAATAGCCTTCATACCGGTTGCCATTGGTCCAAACAAGAATGCCGTTACCATGAATGACACCTTTGTTCCAGTCACCAACGTAGACATTGCCATTGCTCCAAATGTACTTGCCTTGTCCATCCTGTAAGTTGGATTTCCATGAACCCTGGTAAACATCGCCATTGGCATAGCGTTTGAGGCCAAACCCATGCTTGTGGTCGGAGAGCCAGTTGCCTTTGTAGGAGTCACCGTCGACGCCTATGAAGGTGCCAAACCCGTCCATGCTGCCGGACCTGAAGTGTCCCTCGTAGGTGGCGCCGGAGGGCCAAGAGAACTTGCCAAAACCCGAAGCTCTGCCCAGCTTCCACTCCCCCTCGTACATGCAACCATCAGACCACAAGTACTTGCCTTTACCATGAGGAACTACCAGTCCCTGATGCTGGTGGGAC
Organism: Erythroxylum domingense; assembly: GCA_025594535.1. Lineage (NCBI taxonomy): Eukaryota > Viridiplantae > Streptophyta > Magnoliopsida > Malpighiales > Erythroxylaceae > Erythroxylum > Erythroxylum domingense. The sequence continues at coordinate 121,670 of JANQBM010000222.1, forward strand.
AACAAGCAGCTCCCCATGTACATGTCCCCATTGCCCAGCACTTGGACTTTCTCCTCAACAACAGACTCGTCCACGTCCTCTGTGTCAATGACGCCTCTCTGGAACTTGGGGTGGTTAGTGACTAGATGGCAGGGAGGTGGGATCAACAGCTGAACACCCGTATCTAATGACTGCTTACCTACGGCGGTGGAGGAGGAATGTTGAGAGATAGTGAGCACAGTCTCCTGCATTATTTCTCATCAAAAGTATGTTCCCTCCGGAAAATGAAGCACTACCACCGGCGGCATTCTTCTTCTAAACCAAAATGCAAAAAATGTTTGACCCTGCCAATTCTAATAGACCTCTCATGATTCTGATATGCAGAGGAAGAAGACAGAGAAAGAACAGACAAGCTAAAATGCTTGGAATGAATTGGTAAAGCAATGAAACCATAAAGAAAGAGCCCTCCTATTCCTAAGTCTCCAACAGACACGTTGATTATAAACATTCATTAATAATTTATTTAAAAATACATTGTTTATTTTAATTGAATTCCATATGTTTAACTGCAATATATAAATAGAATTTTTCCGCGGTTATTTAAAAGCTGATTATATCGGTTAGCTTAATCAGTAAATGATATAAGTTGTTTATTAAAAATATTTGATAAAATTAACTATTAGTATTAGATGTTAACATATAAAATGACTTATGAGGATATAATTTAAAAAAATTATAAAGGTATGAATATTATATTTCTTAGTATTTTTTAAATATTTTTATAAAAATTTAAATTTAGATATTTAATTTAGTTTATAATTTTAATAAATAATAATAATAATTAAATTTTTCGTTAATATAAATGATTCATATTAGTATTTTTATAGACTATTATTAATTTTATTATTTAATAAATTAAAAATATCTATAATTATAGCATGATACAGATACGATATATAGTAGTTATATACTAAAAATATTAATTTGTTGTAATTATTTATGTTCAAAAACTTAGTATTATGGTATTTTTAAATGTAAAATAATATTATAAAATTAAATAAAGATTAAAAATTTTAATTAACTCATTTATTATATCCTTCTAAAAGACAACATTGTATAATAAAAAAATCAATTTTGAAAACACACATAACAAAAATAGAGAGTAAAGTAGAGGACAATGTTGTCATTAGGTAAACAGCTAACTCCAAAAGTTCCTTTTACGGAATTTTTAGAAATTAGTTTATTGAAATTAAATAAGCTAACCAATAAGTCATTCACCAATCACATTAATAACTTTTAAAGATAATTAATAAGCTAAAAAACAGCTAAAAAATTGTTTGTAAAACACTACTCTTAATCGTATTTTAATTTAATTTATAATAATAGTAAAAAAAAGCAGCTCACCCTTTCATATGAAAAATATTCTGTTTTTGCATTAAAGTATTATGTTGGCTTGTCTCAATC
>JANQBM010000222.1:139568-155171 GCA_025594535.1 Erythroxylum domingense
CTTCATTTGCTTTCCAATCAAAAGAAAGTTTCTGTTCTTTTCTTTTTCTGATTCCAACTTCTACGATTAAGGCCCCCGGAACAGTGGGCTGAGAGAGCCCAATCATTATTCCTCAGCCGCTGTGGGCTGAGTTCTCGGCCCATCTAGTATCATATAAAGAGAACATTGGGTCCAAATTAGTCATATAACTTTTATTCTATGAATAACTTTGAAAACTCGGACCAAAGTTAAACCGATAAGATAAAAAATTTAAAGTTTAAAAATTTTAACCGGTATTATACTTTCATAAAATCAGTTAAAGATTAAATAAAATTGAAAATTTTCATATAAGATTGAAAAAGATTATTCTTACCTATCGAATAATTTAAAGTTTAATTAAAAAATTATTAAATAAAAATTAACTGATTTATTTTAATTTATAAGAATTTATTAATTAATCAAAATTGATGAATTTTTAACAACAAAAGTTGTTAAAATAGATCGAATCGAAAAATTAAATAGTCCAAAATTTTTACGATTAAATCAGTTAATTTTTTAATCATTTATTTTGTATCAAATTTATCTAAAATTTTTATTTGAAACCTTCATTTATACAATCCAATTGGTCAATTTTACTCTAACCCTTAAGTTTCAAACTTTCAATAATCACCAGAGTTAGTCACGTCGCCTCAATGATGGACATAGAGAACAAATTAATTACGTTAAAGAAAAAAAGGTTTGAAAAGCAACTTTGAAATAAATTCAATAAAAATAAAAAAATTGACAACTTATATACACCTAAAATAAAATTTATAGGATCAATTTCGTATAATATGACCCGACTTTAGCCTCGGTTAATCGGACTATGAGTAGAAACTGCTTAACTTGACCGGGCCACGGCCGATCATCCCGCCAATAAATAATTTATTCTAACTTATTTAACATTTACATTTATTTAGAAGAGTTAATTTTCTCCGTTTTACCTATGTAGAAAATGGTAGTCTCCTCCGTTGCCGTGTCAAACCCCTTCACACAAGGAAAAAGAAAAGATATACTTTATAGAGAAGAGAAAGAGACTGCTAAGTACCCTTATATATATATATATAAACTGATTGATTAAGAACTAATTACATAGTAATGAATGTAGAATTGATTTGATAATACCTATCATTAAATTAAACAAACTCAAGTCAAATGATTCCTCACATTTCTACGACCTACAATAAGTATGAAAATTAAGTCTCAACAATCTGATTGTGAAAACAATTCATTAAAGAGGAAAAAAAAGAAATAACCTTATATTTACAATACCACCTTTTACTTAAATTTTAAATAAATAAATGAAATATTTCCATTATCATTTTTTTCTGTAAATTACTTTAATTTAACAAAAAAAATAATTTATATATATTTTAATAACAAGCCGATCTTTATATCTTTTGTGAATGGCGTTGGCCGTACTTTCTCATGCATGTGACTCATTTCAGAAAATACAAAACCAATATTTCAAGTCTATAATTTTATGTTTTTACATTTATTTAAATAATTAAAAAGATGGAATATAGATAGAAGGAAGTGGACCCTTAATTAATATCTACCTGTGGTTACATATGTATGGAAAAAAAAAAGATATGATAAACATTTGGAAGGGTCAACAAAAGAATCTTGAAGAAGGACTCAAAGAGAAAGAAGGAATAGTGATGGATGAAAAGAGAAGGAGAGGAGAAAAAAAGGCAATAATAAGACCCACTTGCTTCATTGGATGAGGTGGGTAAGCCATGGAAGTGGAAGCATACAATTTTAGAAGCAGTGGTTCACCAACTTCTGTAGGTTCTTTCTATCATCATGCTTCCAACATAAATTACTCTCTTAGTCACATTTCCTTCTAGAAGCTAAGATTGTTTTAGCATAACCAGCATCATCAATCAAGTATTTTATATAACCTATGGCCGCCTAATCGAATATTAAAACTACTAATTATATCTGAAAAATCATTTTGGTTATTTAAAATCCTTAATCCCTTTAATTTCAATTTTAATATTAATAATACATTTACTAACTTGTACCAAACACGTTACCCTCTTCCTTAATTTTTGGGGTCTTTGTTTTTTTTATTTTTGCTGTTAATTAATTAACATATAAAATAGTAACCTTTTGAACGAAAACGCACACCACACAAGAAAAACTCGGCCATTGCCGGTGTTATTCAAATACTAAAGGAAAGAAAGTCATTCAATGAAGCAGAAGCACCAACTCTCAATTGCTCAATAAAAACAATATTACACTAAAGAATTGTAAATATAAGAAGAAACTGATTTTAATTATTTTGATTTGCAAACAAATGTAAACTTTATAACATACACAAAGACAGAGTTTACACTTCTATCACTCACTATCTTAATGAAGATTTATATAACACGTAATGAGATCTTAATTACGTATCCCAGATTAAACGTGAAAGGACAATAAATGAAGAAATGAGAAAAATACTTGATTTTGATTCCTTAACTTTAAACGAATTTTTTGAAACTGAAACGAACGCGAATTTATCGTCGTCTTCACAGGAACTATTCACAAGGATGCGGTCAACGTCTTTCTATATTTTTTTCAAAACGTAAGCTCTCTTAACGAGTCAGAAAATCCTTATGCTTACAAATGACATGAGCAACTATAGGAGAATTTACCCTTTATATATAGCATCCATATCGGGTTCCCCATCACAGGCTCGATATAGGTCCGGTCCATACTGATCAGGATCCATTTTCCTCATAGACTTCGACTCATTGACTTAGATCATTTATTGAGCTACTTTATTATTTTTATCCGGATCAAATTACGTAAATTAACTAATAAATTATTGAAAAACTGAAAAATGTAATTAAATGTTGTCCAACTTTATAGGAAAAGTAAAAAATATCCAACATTCTTCCCGTTAGACAATACTTAATTACGGTGATGAATCGTCTTTAAAATAGTTTAAAAACTCGGTTAAGTTACGCTGCTGTATCAGTCGACTAAGTTTAAAAACAAAACATTTGATCCGAAGATAATAAAAGTCCATCATTATGTCCTACTAGGCTTTTGATACCGAAAAGTATCAAATGCATGTGTCATGTGTGACACAAATCCAATATAATCACGCATATTTAATACCTTACTAAAATGAATAGGAAAATGGAGTGTGACAAACTAAGATGATATCTGTATAATCTAAATTACGTCATCTTCGTTTGTAAGTCTCGATTTTCCAACTTTATGCTAAACTGTATATGCTAAACTGTAACAGAGAAATCCTATTTTCTCTCACCAAATGCTAAATAACATCAGAGAAAAACTTTATATTCTCCAACTGAATGCTAAATTGTGTTAGAGAATTTTTATGGGATTGAAAACTTATATCCCCCTATGTCATATCAAAATTTATGGATATTCTTATAAAACTGTATGTGTCTAAATGATATAGGCTCAAGGTCAATCTATATATATTCCCAATGACCTTTAAATGCTTAATATCGACACAAACTTAAGACTTTCACACGTATTATGACAATGTACGATAACACGTATTACTGAGGATAAACGATGATAATCATTATTGATGAACCACTATATTATCATAATACATTAAATGTACAAATATACATAGAGCAAAAATAAATTCCCTAACTAACAATATCTAAAGACTTCAAAACACCCATATTGTATACTTGTCTCACAATCACAAGTGGACGAAGTACTTTAGTTAAAGGATCGGCTAATATTTTCTCAGTCCTTAAATGCTCCAAACCTTAATGTTAACTCCCAATGCTAAGACCTTGTGATATTCTTTATTGTTACTAAACAACATAGAAGTAAGATTATCATAGTACAACCAAATAGGTTTAGTCACTAAATCAATCACAGATAACTCAAAAATCAAGTTTTTGAGCCAAACTACCTGTGAAGCAGCCTCATAACATACACTCTGCTTGCATGGTCAAGGAAGTCACCCGTACTTGATACTCTTTCTCGACATTATCATCATCATCACCCAGTCTGAAATCTCGCAATAAAGCGGGGTCTGGGGAAGTTCGATAGTACACAGCCTTACCTCTACACAGTAGAGATGTTGTTTTCGGTGAACCCACATGCAAATAAGACAATATATGAATGATGCAAGTTATAGAAAAAAGGTAAAATTAGCACGGAAAAAATCTATGTAACTAAAATTTCAATAAATAGGGTTAAAAGATTAAAAAAAGTAAAAAGCTTTGCAAATGTGACAAGAAGATTTTAGAAAATAAATAGAAAAATAAAATGTGATAAAATAACTAGATACCTAATAAATAAAGAAATAAGTAGGATAAAGTAATAATAAATAAGTAAAAATAAATAAAATTATAGCACTTACAGAAAAGCTACCAAACTTTATTTAAGAGATGCAAGTTTAAAAGACAAAATTAATAAGAAAAAATTAGGATAGACATACCTGACATGTTGCAAAATTTTTGTTTATACCTGATATGTTGCCCAGCTTTTTTCACCCCTTCTTGAGATGTGCGTGTCATCCTTGAGTAGAGCCCTACTAATGTGCTCTGTATTATCCTAATTATATATATATGTATGTATGTATGTATGTATGTATGTATGTATGTATGTATGTATGTATACAACTTCACAAAGACGCAACCATCCACTACTTTAAAAAAAAATCTCTTGTTGAAAATGTTAACTAGTGAAAACGACAACAATTATCATGCGAAAGGTCTATCAAAATCATAAAAACTCATTGAAAAGTTATGTGCAGCAAAGAAGCTAAGTCTATACTCCATCAAAAAGTCAAACTAAAAAGCAAACTGATCAATCAAAAATATAAAAAGCAGACTATTGAATTGATCGATCTACATACAGATTCAAAAATTGCAAAATCCAGGGAACATGGTAAAGATATGATCATACCACAGGCTTCCAATTTTGTTTAATGCAATCATCAAAACAACATCAAACCTAGTAAGCAAAACCTACTAAAGAAGATGGTAGTATAACCAAAATATTTATACCATCTGTAAATATAAAAAATGTAACCTTACGTCAAATTTTGTTCATCCAAACACACAGCTTAAATTTGAATCTAAATTCCCTACGAGGTTTAAATTGTTGACTTTTCTATATGTCAACATATAATCCTTAGTTCTTTTAAATATCTCAACACTAGTTTGACTACATTCCAATGGTTTATCCCTAGGTTAACTAAATATTGGCCAAACAGTCAAACTATAAATGCAATGTCCATCCTAGTACTTACCTGAGCATACATCAGGCTATCAACTGTATTAGAATACGGAACATTTCTCATAACCTCTCTTTTTACTTCATTCTTTGAACATTATGTCAAAAATAATCTCTCACTATGAGAGATTGATGCTACAATAGGTTTACTGTTAATCGCATTAAACCTTTGTAATACATACTCAATGTATGCACTCTGTGAAAGGCCTGATGAGTGTTGAAATATATCTCGGTGAATCTGAATATCTAGGACAAAAGATGCTTCATCAAGATCTTTTATGTCAAAGTACTTGACCAAAAGTTGCTTAACCTCATGCAATATGGTCAAGTTATTCAATGTGAGCAATATATCATCTACATGCAATAATAGGAAGATAAATTTGTTCCCCCTGACCTCGGTGATACAAACATCTTTTTAACTTTATTTTCTACAAAGCTGAAAGAGGTCACAACCTCATCAAATGTAATGTACCACTTTCGTGAGGTTTGATGTAAAACATATATTGATCTGCTTAACGTGCAAACCTTGTCAGTTCCATCTGAATCCTAAAATCCTTCATATTGTACCATATAAACCTCTTCATAAAGGTCTTTATTTAGGAAAGTGGTTTTGACAGTCATCTGATGTAACTCTATATCATGAGCTACAACTGTCATAATCACTCAAAATGTATCCTCCAAGAATACGAGAAAAAAGGTAATATTAAAGTCTCTCTTTGAGTTAACCATGCATCAGGCAACTAAACGAGCTCATAAACCGCCGAACTTATTTACAACTGACAAGTTTGCAATTCCACTACAAATCAACTAGCTTTCAAATCTTACTATGCTTCATAGCTTGCATCTCATCAGTCATTGCAACCCACCACAAATCCTCTTTGAGTCTAGAAATAACTTTTATAAAAGTAGCTGGATTCGTAATATATCTCCTATCGTAGTCATGTTCACCTAATGGACTATGTAATCAGATGAAATAGCAGGTCGTCACATTCTATGGGATCTACACAACTGCATTAGATCTTGTACCCCCAGGAACCACTATGTGTACAGGCACGGGTTCTTATTCCTGTACAGATACGGTACAAAGAATTAGATCAACCGGATCTAACTGTATGAGTAACGGTACATAATAACTGTAATATCCACCCCGCAATCATCCGAAGGATCAAAGGGCTCACCATCATCATAGACATTGTATTCCAAAAACTTAGCTATTTGTAATTTCACTATTTCGGTCCCTCTTCCTTCTACAATAAAACCTATAACCTTTAAAGTGGTCAGTATATCTGACTAAACAGTAATGAGCGTAACGAGTATGGAAATTTTCTTTATAAAGATTATAATACCTCAGCAGGGTTACCTTACACAAATGTATGCAAGGCTGAGTTTTCACACTTTAGATAATCAGGTAGATTAATCCTATTATGCATCGACTTCTTCATGTCCTTGAGGGTGGTTTTAAGCCGTTCGGCAACACATCATTTTACTTAGGACTACTTGGGATTGTGCACTAAGTCGCTATTCTAACTGCTTTCATATATCTGGCAAACACACTTATTCATATCCTAAAACACCATGTTTGTCATGATACTCTCTTTCGCGGTCAGATCTGACTATCCTGATGAATTTTCTCAATTAGTTCTTAACCTGCAATCTTTAAGCAAGAACACATAAATTATAATGAGAATAATAATCAACAACTATCAGAATACATTTGGAATTGCACAATGCAACTGTATAAGTTCTTCTGATACCGATATGTATCAGACCCAACAAGTCAAAAATACAAGTTGACCTATTTATCCTTATTTCAATCAACTTATCCCTGTAACAGTCGAAACATGTTCCCAAATCATCATAATCTAAAATTAGAGAATGTTTTCCTTAATCAATCTCTCAACTCTAGCTCTGAAAGTGTGGCTTAAACTTTTATGCCATAATATATATGACTTATCCTTTATCAGGGTCGTCTTTCTTAACTTGTTTGGCAAGATACAAATAAACATATATCTAATTCACGATAAGACACATTCTATAAAAATCATATGACAAGAAGTTGTGCTATTATGTTTTGCATCTAACAATAACTGTACAACATAATCATTAGTACAAAACGTTAACTTTCTTTGTCCAAAATTAATACAAAGATCACATATAAAATTTTTCATGTAAAAACCAAAATGAACCTTGCAACAAGGTTCAGTACATACATCTCCTAAAGATATCACATTAGCTTCTTAAGGTTCAATACATGCATCCCCTATAGATATTACATTAGCTTCTTCATTATTGCCAACCATCAATTTCTCCTCCCCTTTATTTGGCTTTATCCCAAATATGAACCCTTGTATTATGGAAGCACCTTGGTCAAATGTTCCACCTTAAAGCCACCAAATACTTAATGCAATTATTGCAAATTAGATTCATAAATTGATAAGCCAAGGAGTTACCTGATGGGCTCAGTCTTTCTTTCTAGGCCTCTTACTGCTAGCTTCTTTATGTCTGTAGGACCTTGATCAGCACTAACTTGACCAGCATCAGCATGTGGAGAAGATTTAGTCTTTCTACCTTTGAACTTAGCATGCTTCATCTTTGTCTTCCATTTAATTGCTTTTAGGGTTGTAGGAGTAGCAAGCTTGAGTTCCTCCTCATTGGCAACACAATGGATTACTAACACATTGAAGTCTCATTCCTTATCCAATGAATAATATATCATCACCAGATTACTAAATTATGGAGGGTGTGTATTAAGAGTTTAGTGAACTATGAAGATATCAGGTAGGGAAATATTCAACATCTTCAGTCTACTGTGAAGATGGATCATTCTTGATATGTACTTCATTACTCCCCCTTCTCTCTTATACCTCATGGAGAATTTTTTTTTTATCAAGGCACTCATCTCAACATTAGGTGAGACTGTGTACCTCTTGGAGACATTATCAAAAAACTCCTTTGTTATGTCTGTATCCAGAAGTCCACTAAACAGATGGTGAGGTATGGATCTTTTAATAGTCATGAAATATAATTTGTTAAACCGATCCCAAGCTGCATAAGCTGCTTTATGAGCTCTCGAGCTCATGTATGTAGGTGAAGATGGCCTATCTGTCTGTATGGCCATATCAATTTTAGTTATCTTCATAACTTTCAATACATCCTCTGTCCACTTATTCGTATCGAAACTAGTCAGGATTTCCATAGTGACACTGATATTATTAATCGAAAAGGTAATTGCAAAATGACAATGTTTAGATCAGCACAAATGTAGGACAACATCGATACTCAAAGCCATTAAATAGTATCTATACCAAGAATCCGATCACACATATTATGAAATACTTGTGGGTTGAATACATAATATATGTAACTAAACTTCCACATAAAAGCAATCACAAATCATTAACTCTCATAATACTACCATCTGTAGGTGAATAGATCATTCAAGCAATGACTTTCCTCTATTCAATGCCTTTATACACATCTCAAAATATCATGTAAGGCCAACACCTGTGCACAGAATAACCAAATATGATACCAGAGACATCCTCCAACGTGTAAGCAGAACAATTCAAAATATTGACTCGAAAGGCCACTGTGGTGACTATATCTTCATTAGCACTCAAAAAGTCCGCAAACACAAGGGATACATCTTTATGTTATCCTCACATTCTTTATGAGCATATGGTATGTGACAATGTAACTTTAATAAATGAAAAACCCAAATGCACAGTTTTATTGTCACACACTAGTGTTGAAAAGATTCTCTGAAAACTTCATTTGAGACTTTCATAGGAAAAATCTCATTAGAGTGATTATCGTGAGTCACCAGATATTGAACCGACTACTCGAGACACGAGAACCTCATGTATCTCTCTTATGGCAAGTTTATTGCAAGAAAATTCACTCAAAATGGCTTTAGAATGTCTTAATTACTTTTTTGAATGTCTATCATGCAATCCCGAACACTAAACATGAGACCCAAGATACGAAAAGTTGAAGTATCTCCCTTATATGATATCCGAAAAATGAAAATTCGCTCGAAATCAGCTTCAAAATGCCTTAATTCCTTTTTTTGGAGTTAAAATTTAATTTATTACTAATGTAACAAATTTAGAAAAAAAGGAAAAACTCACTTTAGGAATTTCTCGAACCTGAAAACTGACCCAAACCACCCAGGGCACCTTTACAAAAAATTTGAAATTTTTTATTTTTTAATTTTCGTACGACTGACATTAGTACTATTGTGGCGCTGACATCAATGATTGACGTCACAGAGACGTCAGCTGTGCATCCATGTGAGGGTCGCGTGCCCAAACGAGCAGAGAATTCGGGCAATAAACGAAGAAATGTCGAAAATACTTGATTTCAATTCTATAACTTCAAACGAGCTTTTCGAAGTCAAAACGATTACGAATCCAGCATCTTCTTCACAGAATTGCTAACCGGAATGTGGTCAATGTCTTTCTACAATTTTCTCAAAACGTAAGTTCTCTTAAGGGGTTAGAGAATCTTTATGTATTTGAATGACACGAGCAACTGTAGAAGACCTTAACTTCTATATATACCATCTATATCAGGCTTCCCCATCACAGGCCAAATATGGGTCCGGTTCACACTGATCGAGATCTATTTTTCTCATAGACTTTGACCCATTGACTTAAATCATTTATTGAGCTACTTTATTATCTTTATCCAGATCAAATTACGTAACATAACCGACAAGTTATTAAAAAACTAAAAAATGCAATTAAATGTTGTCCAACTTTATGAGAAAAGTCAAAAATATCCAACAATTTAAACTTAAGCACTATATGGCCCTTCCAATATTAAACTAATTAACAAACAACTACAAATAATTAAATGGATGGAGTGATCGAAGGCCCACATATATAATCTTAATCATGGAAGGTAGGGAAGTTAGTTAAAATTTTGCCCATGAAATTGACAAGAGTAAGTGGGAGTAAGTTGGAGATGTTCTTCTAGAACCCTTTAATCTCCTAAAACCATATAAAAGATCATAAGCTAATCTTAAGTGTGTAGAAAAGAAGAAAGTAAAGAAGGGAAGAAGAAGGTGGACAAGTTTGGGGAAAAGGAAGAAGGAGAAGGTTACAAGTGTCCAAAAACCAAAAACGTTCGGTAAGTCAGCATAAATTAGGTTATGTTTTTGGGTCTGACAGGTCCTCCATTATTTATCCTATGTAAATAGTGCACCCCACTAGCTAGAAAATAGAAATTCCCTTTACCTCTCAATTAGATGGATACAACTTCTTTGTACAACGAATTGAAGCTACTATTATGAAACATGTAACTCTTACTCGTATTTCTGCATCTATTTTAGGAACACAAGTTTCAGTTAGAGATACATCACCTCACTAAATGTCAATCACTTAAATATTGGCATTGAAAGTAAATTTTAAGCATGACTATCTACCTAATGTTGGCCGTCCTATTCATATATAAATAATTAAAGCCCAAATTTTAACTTATGCATAGTTTGATTGGACTAAATATATTATTATATGTATAGTTCAATAATCAATTCATATGATATAATGATCTCAAACTTTATATAATCATATAAGTTTCTACAAAAAGGAATGAAAGAACCCTAGCTAATTCTATTATACTTCATTTGAGAAAACAAACTAATAAACCCTAATCCTATTATACTTCATTTGAGCAAAAGAATAAGAAAAGAATCAAATGACTCCTCTTATATTTCATTTGAGTAAAAGATTTAAAAAAATTAAACCCTAATACCATCTTACACTTCATTTAAGTGAAACATTAAAAAAAGAAACAAATGAATTCTAATCTTCTTACACTTCACTTGAGTGAAAAATTAGAAAAATTGAATAAACCCTAATCCTATTATACTTCATTTGAGTAAAAGATTAAGAAAAGAATCAAATGACCCCTCTTATATTTCATTTGTGTAAAAGATTTAAAAAAATTGAACCCCTAATACCATCTTAAACTTCATTTAAGTGAAAGATTAAAAAAAGAAACAAATGAACCCTAATCTTCTTACACTTCACTTGAGTGAAAAATTAGGAAATTTGAATAAGCCCTAATCCTATTATACTTCATTTGAGTAAAAGATTAAGAAAAGAATCAAATGAATCCTCTTATATTTCATTTGAGTATCATCTTATGCTTCATGTGAGTGAAAGATTAAAAAAATAAACAAATGAACCCTAATCTTCTTACACTTCATTTGAGTGGAAAATTAGGAAAATTGAATGAACCCTAATATTCTTTTACTACATAATAGAGAAATGATTGAGTAAAATGAGACAATATATATTATATATTTCAAACAGACAAGAATATTATAAAGTTAATCAAATATTAATTGTCATGTGATAATTATTATGTAAGAAGGGAAGGGATAAATAAATAAAAGCTCTCTGGCTTGGCTCTCCCAACTACACGAAAAGTAGAGCTACCTACCAAATCCAGCACTAACGTAATTGTAGCCACACGTCTTTCTCTTCTTACCAACTCGGTCAAATTACCATCACAATATGCTTCAAGAACATAAGATTAAATAAATCTTATTAAACAAATTATAAAAAAATGAGGGTCCAGAGTCAATTGCTATATCTTACTCTCCTCCTCCACAACTCCTTCCATTCATTTATATTCCTTTCTCTCCCCTCTTCTCCATATTCTCCACTTTGTCTCCATTGTTTTTTCCCCCACAAATTCCTCCTTCTTCCTTTTACTCTTTTATATCTTGGTATCTATCAGAGAAGAGTGGACACGCACAGAAGAGAAATGGGTAGATCTCCTTGTTGTGAGAAAGAACACACCAACAAAGGTGCATGGACCAAAGAGGAAGATGAGCGTCTCATCAACTATATCAAACTTCATGGTGAAGGGTGTTGGAGGTCTCTCCCTAAAGCTGCTGGTAATTCATCATATTCAGCTTCTTAGTCTCAATATATGGTTTCTTTTAGATTGTTTTGGTTTTGAATTGATGATCATCAATCACTTCCATCTCAGGTTTGCTTCGATGTGGTAAGAGCTGTAGGCTTAGGTGGATAAACTATCTGAGACCAGACCTCAAGAGAGGTAACTTCACTGGAGAAGAAGATGAACTCATCATCAACCTTCACAGCTTACTTGGCAACAAGTACGTATCTCTACTCTTCCCGTTTTTGATTACTTTTACAAGTAAATTGCCATTAAAAGCCTCTCGCGAGGTGTAGAACCATTATTGAACATCGTCTGTACGATTCAGATGGTCTCTTATTGCTGCTCGACTACCTGGAAGAACAGATAATGAGATAAAGAACTATTGGAACACCCATATCAAGAGAAAGCTTTATGGCCGTGGGATTGATCCTCAGACTCACCGTCCGATCAACTCCGCCGTCGCATCCACCACTAATACCAGTAACACCACTGCCACCACCAAGAACAATACTAGCAAAAAGACAAGCAACAACATGAGCAATGGTAGCTTTCAGATACTAGACGCACAAAATTCATTGGCACCTTTTGTTAAACTACCAGAGTTCATCAGCAACAGTACTGTCACTAAGGTTGCAAATAGCGACAGTTCAAATATGAAGGTTATTACAGACTCCTCATCAGCCGAAGATTCCAACAGTAGCAGTGGAATGACCACAGAAGAAGTATATCCAGAACTCAGCCTTGAGCTCTCTATAGGCCTTCCAGTTCCAGACCACCAACCCCAAGTTCCACCTCTCAACCTTAATGATCCGTCAAAGCATAAAAGGTTACAACAAATCAAGCAGCAACAGTTCTTATGGCCTATAGGGACCGCAACAACTACAGTTGCTACAGAAGCTGTATGTTTGTGTTGCAATCTAGGGTTCCAGAATAGTCAAACATGCACCTGCAATCCCATGAAAACAGCCACAGGAATTGCAGATTGTCTCTACAGATATTACAGGCCTGAGCATGACTCTGGAAGCTCATCAGGACTTACTAATTAATAACCAGTTAGCCTCAGTTTCTGTTAAGTCTCTCTGATATAGTTGTAAAATTCTATGGAAGTCTTAGAAATTTTGCCATTTTCATGTCTGGGAGTGTTTATGCTTCTAATCATTCAAGTATTCACGTCATATAATTACCATGTAGACCTCAAGACAAAAAAGTGCAGTTCATGAAATATCATAAACATGCTCAACGATTTCCAGTTCAACGTGGACGAGTCCTAGCCATTGCCAATTAGCTGGTTGCTTGGCTACTTGAGACAAAAAAAGTGATATTTATGTGAAGGTTACAATATAATTAACAGTCAACTTCGTAGCTGTGAAACTCCTGAATGAAACTGTGAAGTTGTGAACAATGTTTCTAGATAGGCGTGAGCACTAAATGAGAGGTTTGGTTGTCAGAGGACTCAGTACATGTTATGTACCATTACTGCTTACCAAATACTTGTATTTATTGTATTTACTATGTGACTTGGGTAAGAAAATCTACCAACTCAGAACAATATAGCTGATCTAAACTCTTTTTTGATTGGTTTCACAGTAGCAGTAATAGTACGCAACTAGGCACATGCACATGAGACAGATATATAAAATTGCTAAGTAATGGGAACGAATAAGAAGTTAATTAAAAAGAAATTAAATGGCAACTGAACAACGTTAAAAGAAGGAAGTAAGTTGCTGATGTTTTGGACTTCCACCATTTTCGGCCTTGCTTAAAAGGGTTAGCACATGCAAATGCAAGTTTCTTGATCATACATACATATGCAAAACAAAGATGTCTTTCAATGAAGAAGGAACAAGAACATAAAAAGAAATGGATGGAGGGGTCGGTCTAGTCGTCTCACACAAAAGAGAAGAGACAATTGTGATGGTAGGGTATGGTAGGAGGGTTTTGTCATGTGGTGTAAGGTTGGAAAGAACATGAGAGAACGGTTTTTGGTTGGTAGATTGGTAACGTCAGATAGACAACTACTCTCTTTCTCTTTCCATAAATCCCTGCTGGAAATGAAATCGAGACAAGTTCATATATATATATATATATATGAACTTGTCTCGTTCTTACTTATCTCTTACTTACTTATAACTTACTAGGGTTTATTCTAGGGTTCTATCTTTTTCTCTTTATATTATAAGAATGTGATGTACAAATTACATGTGGAAGCATACAAATTAATTAGGTAAAGACTGTGTTCTAGAAGGGTTTTGTTTTGAAGGAGGAAAGGAAAGAAAATGGAGAATAGCTCATACCTTACACTTACCTAACTCACTTGTTGTTTTCTTCTCAATGTCACATGATAATAGCTTTTGTCTATTCACATAATATATAAATATTGAAGATGACAATGAGAATGACAAATGAGGTGGAAAAAATGTCTGGTTGCATTTATGCATGAACATACCCCTCAATTATATTTATAGGTATATGGTACACTCAACCACTTGCAAGCTTTTGGAATTATTACCAAGACTTTGCTTCTCTTTAGTACACTTTTTTTTTAGAGAAAAAAAAACTTATTATGAATATACTTAAGTAAATAAAATATATATATAAAATAAAACATTGTTTATTTAATAATGATTATTATTATGATGCTAATGGTAATGGTAATTTAGTAATTTTGATGTTATTTTACATAATAAAATAGAGTTGGGTAGGTAAGAAGTAGGGTGGCATAAGTAGTGGACATAAATAGGATAGGCCTAACTACCACATGGTGATGGTCCCCAATAAACGCTTGTCGTTTTAATTCCTTTCCATTCATTTTTCAAGTCTAGACTCCAAACTCTAATCTCTAGACTAGTACTTCCGTAATTGTTATCTTTTCGATACGTGTTGAAAAAATCTTTTGAATTAAAATAATAATTTACAAATTACGTCAATCAAGTGGTCCGCACTAAACAAACCTTATAGGCAGGCTCGATTAAAAGAGTATAAGTAAAAAGAATCAACAACAAAATCTTTTGACAATATTGCCCCACTCCATCAAATCGACAACCCCAAAAGGCAGGCCTATATACCCATTTAATACTATTAACTAAACAAAATAAAACATCTCTCTATGTAACTAAGATAATGTAATAAGAGGAATTAATTCACCTTAATTGGCATTACTGTGCGTTTAAATTATATTTTTTATTTTTTAAAATACTTTCACAATTTTTACAGGGGAAGGCTATAACCAATATTTCATTTATGTATATATATACACACACACACATTTCATTTGTAAGGTCAACTTAACTAGTTAAACAGTTAGTGTTAAGTGCAAATCAGTCAAGACTTCAAAGTCAGGTCTGGCAAGCTCAGCCGTCATGTTTAATTTGGTCTTCCCATCCCAACCAACTAGACCAGATCAGGCAAGGGCAAGCTGGGTTTTGACCATACTTTGGG
>JANQBM010000222.1:181622-197086 GCA_025594535.1 Erythroxylum domingense
TAACCGAGCTGAGACGTGTGAGAGTTGATAGCCAGACCCTAATGGGACACTCTGGGAAGTATGCTACGACAACTCTTTTGGCTTTTGTTTGTTGTCCCTACTTAGATATGCAGAATTATGCAGTGTACATTATGACTTTAGGTGGGTGAAACTCTCTGGCACTGACCTGTTGCCTGGGGATGTTGTTTCCATTGGACGTTCCTCTGGTCCTAATGGAGAAGACAAATCTGTACCAGCAGACATGCTTATATTAGCTGGGAGTGCTATTGTAAATGAAGCCATTCTCACAGGCGAGTCTACCCCCCAATGGAAGGTAGATCTCTTTCTTATGTTCTTTGTTTACCTTGTTGTGAAGATCTTTTTTAGCTTTTGTTAATCAGTAACCATGCCCCAAATTATGTTTCGGCTCTTATATGCTGTGGCTTGCAACTCCTGCTTGAACACTTTCGGTTCATTTACACTTCGGGATGCCATACTAAAGACCTTTTGATTTTGGGTAAATGGGGGTTGATGTGAAGGAATGGAAGTATTGAATTGTTGTTACAATATTTTCTTCACCATCTAGAAAATACGAAAGGATTTTTTTTCTGCTGGCTCAGAAATGTAATCTCTCATACTGCAGAGAAGTGGATTGTTCATCATAAATTGTGTATTTCTCCTGTTCAGTTTGTTGCAAATAGGATGACGGAAAATGATTTCTTATCATATTTGTTCCTTCCGTGCTTACTGGTTTTGCCTCCATTATCCACCAACCTTGTGCCTAAGTAGGATTTGATTCTTAGTATGCTGAACTAGATTATGTAAACTTTGTGCATGTAGACTTATTAGGCGACCACTATGTTTAACTGTGTTTTTGCTGCTTTAATGAGTTGCAGTATTCTGATGTTGCTTGACTACTTTATTATCTTTGTTGTTCAAGGTTTCAATTGCTGGTCGGGGGAATGAGGAGAAGATATCAGTCAAGCGGGACAAAAACCATGTTTTATTTGGTGGGACTAAAATATTACAGCATACTCCTGATAAGGTCATTGATTTCATAATGGTTTATTGAAGTCCTTTAAGGACATGCAAATTTTGCACAAGTTCCTTTCACTGATGCTTTAAATTTTATGCTGGATTTAGACCTTTTCTCTAAGAACCCCAGATGGTGGCTGTGTGGCTATTGTTCTGCGAACTGGGTTCGAAACAAGTCAGGGTAAACTGATGAGGACCATTCTATTCTCTACAGAAAGGGTAACTGAATGTTTTGGTTTTCTTTGTGTCTGAATCATTGATACTTATGTAAATGTTTCTTTTTTTAATATTTGAAACTGTGTTTTGTCCTTTTTGTTGAAGGTAACTGCCAACAGTTGGGAAAGTGGGTTATTTATTTTGTTCCTAGTTGTATTTGCACTGATTGCTGCTGGTTATGTGCTTAAAAAGGTGAATATATCTTCTTGCTTGAGCTAATGTTTTTCAATTTGTGTCCAGCATTTGATGATGAAGTTTATTTGGTGTAGGGACTTGAAGATCCAACAAGGAGTAAATACAAACTTCTTCTAAGTTGTTCACTGATTATAACTTCTGTGATCCCACCTGAGTTGCCAATGGAATTATCCATAGCTGTCAATACATCTCTAATTGCTTTAGCAAAGCGTGGGATATTTTGCACAGAGCCTTTTCGTATTCCTTTTGCTGGGAAGGTGAGTTTGCTTTCAAGAAGAATGTGGATTTTGGTTTTGTATGCATCTCAGTTTTGTATGGTTTGTCAGTAACCTTTTCGGAGGTTATGGTTTTGTGTTAAGCAGATAACATGTTCATTTTCTTCGCCTTCAATTTGATAATGATTTATTTTCTTTTTGCTGTGTGGGAACAAAGGTTTGGGGTAATATCTGCTATGAAATAGTAGCTAGTTTAAATTGGTTTGTGAATTTGACAGTGTACATTAAATTTACTTGTATGCTGAAATTTCTTGATATTCTGGTGGGAGACAGGCTCATGTGGAAAGCTATATTGGAAGTTGAGCTATAGTGAGTCTAAATTTATATTGTTAAGGTGACATTTTTGTTGTTTGTACTCTTCAGGTTGACATTTGCTGCTTTGATAAAACTGGAACTCTTACATCTGATGACATGGTATGTTGACTGGTGAATGTGCTATTATGCTCTTCAATTGCAGTAACTTTTGACTTCCTACTAAGTGCTCATTGCCACTGCTTTTTAGGAGTTCCGTGGAGTTGTTGGGTTCAATGATAATTCTGAACTAGAGTCCAATATGAGCAAAGTGCCCACCCGTACTCTAGAAATTCTTGCATCTTGTCATGCCTTGGTTTTCGTGGACAACAAGCTGGTATGCTGAAGCTGATTCTCTCAACTATTAATTCAAAATTGTTAGTAGTCTGGTACTGTGAGAATGAAATCACCTGTTCATACTAGGTTATGAAAGGAATACGATGCAGTTTCTTTGGTAAATTACTTGTTGCATATGAATACCCACAATGGGAGGAAAAGAATTGCATCTCTTATCTGTATAAGAAATTATCGAATTCAACAAATTGTTCACATGCTATTGTGCGTCTATCGCTACGCTGAAGAGATTATTGATTCCCTTCTTGCCCTCACCTCAAAGTTAACAAGAATGGGAAATGACATCAATTATGATATTGAGAAAAAAATCCTAAAGAAAAGATAAAATGAAATCGACTGCTTGATTCAAAGTGTTCAATGTTACTTTGAAAATATGCAAATGAAAAGATTGTTCCTCTGTTTGATGTTTTAAAGTCTAAGCATTTACAATAATAGAAAGTTCATGCTTTCCTCCTCTAGGATTGTCAAACATGTGTGTGCATTCTTATGCAGCTGCATTAGGGAATTGTAACAGTTGCGTCAAATTTTCCTGTCAATCGGTATACTTTTCATGTCAACTAAAACATATGGCAACTTATCTAGCTATTATATGTTCAATATCTTGTAATTGCTTGCAGGTTGGTGATCCTCTGGAGAAGGCTGCATTGAAAGGAATAGATTGGAGTTACAAATCTGATGAGAAGGCAATGCCCAAGAAGTAAGTTGTTTGTGGAGATTAGCGTTCCGATGGAGATTCATGTTTCTTGCTTTACAGCGTATTGTAATCTTGTTCTAAAGACTTGATTTTTGGGTCCTTATGGTCATTGCTGCCATTAATTGCTCATTAAGTGTATTGTAACTGAGAATCTTATGTTACTTAATTCTATTTATATGAAATCTGAACAGTTTTTGTCTTATCTAAGACACTAATATTAAATGAGAGAAGAAATATCCTGTGCTATTTCTACTGGGGTAGGCGATGGCTCCTCAATGAACACCAAGACTGGTGGCACAATAAATTTGATTAAGATTTTTCTATTCACTTGATATGTTTACAAAATAATAGTATGTGTCAATGCGAATTGACTTATCGTATGGTCAATCACAGGGGAGGGGGAAGTGCTGTACAGATTGTTCAAAGACATCATTTTGCTTCCCACTTAAAGCGAATGGCTGTTGTTGTTCGTATCGAAGAGGAATTTTTTGCATTTGTGAAGGTTTGCTTTTCTTTTCCTATTTGTTTCTTCCCAAGGTTTTATAGTTGGTGGTGTATTATGATTTCCTTTTCTTTAGTTGGCAATTCGTGATTTGTTTGCTTTGAAATAAGTGGTAGAAACCTATTTCGTAGGCTCAATAAAATACTTCCATATACTGTATCACACATTCTGTCATGTTTGATTGACGTTTGTATGGTGACTTCTCTTTATGTGGCACTTAATATGTCATTCCAATATATTTATGAGAATGTTTATTTTCACTTTAAATTTCAAATTAGAATTTAAGAAGCTTTCTTTTGTAGTCAGTATAGCTTGATACAACTTGCAACAAAATAACTGTGTATTAGGTTAATCTTATATAAAAATGTTCCTGTGCCAATTGAAATGATAAAAAGGTTGGGGACTTAAAAGGACATGGAGGTTGTGGACGAGTAACTTTATTATTAATAACCCTTGAAACTAATCGTAATTTACCATATATTTTGATGCATGGATCCTTTTTTTAATGCTCGAGTACAAAATATTTCAATATTATAGAGCAGTTGATGTTAATATTTACATTTTTGGAACTGCAAAGTAGCTGGTCATATGAATTCAACTCAAATTCCAAACTGCTATTCTACTGGCTTCACAGTCTGATTTAATACTATTTCTTGAAAGTTGATGCTATGATCTTAGTTGTGTTTATTGAAAAATTAGCAAATATTCTGTCTCAAGCCCTTTGGCGAGTTGTTTGAGTCCTTCATTGGGTTTGAAGCTCATAACTTGAAAATACTATAATTTATTTGCACTGACATTTTTGTTTATGTAAAGGAACTTTGCAAAGTGTATCTGTTATGTTGTGATTCCCTTGCCTAAAAGTTATAAATGTCCATTTCTTGTATTCTGAACATAGAACTGTTAGTACCTTATAATTTTACAGTTTCTCATGTCTTACATTGCGTTCTGCATTGAGAAATGGGCAACAAACTAAGTGGGAAAATGTATATTTCTTGCATATGTGTTTTCCTGTAACCCATTTCCTTTTAAAGGCATGTTCCCATGTGATTTCAGGGTGCTCCTGAGACCATTCAGGATAGGCTAACTGGTTTGCCTCCATCTTATGTTGAGATCTATAAGAGATATACACGTCAAGGATCTCGGGTTCTGGCCCTTGCTTTCAAGTCCCTCCCAGACATGACGGTAGCTCAACAAATTTATATCTTGTCTTGTGTACTTTTTCTTTCTTTGGCTGCTATTGGGACTTGTACATATCAGTTTGACCTCTAGATTCTATATTTTTCAGGATCTATCTAGTATCACATGTTTATCACTATTGTTTTTCTTATTGTTCAGGAAGATAATATGGATAGTCGTTAACTTTCTGTGAATTTTCATTCTAGCTGTAACTTTAGTTATATCAATAAAATACGAAAACCCATTTCAATAGTTACAGTAACATCAGCCTACATCTACATCTTAAAATAGTTGGCCATTCATGCCATGTGCTAATAATTTTCCAACATTCCATGGAAGTGCTCAGGCTTTAGAATTGCATTGGTTACTGTTTAAAAATCAAATAGTTAAGGAATATGAAGAATTAATGGGGTGATCTAAAGTTTTTCAAATCTTATATACTTCTATCTTGGAATGCTAGAAAATAAATCAACATGTGGCATGATTGGTCAACTTAACAACAATTCTGGATGGGGGCTGATGATTAACTACTGCGGAATAAAAATAATATTTTTAATTATATCAATTTAATTTTCATATTATGATTGGAAGTCTTAACAGCTTCTTGATATTTTGCATTATTATTATTGCTTTTATAATGTGAAAGGATAGAGGTAAGGCTGCATACTACTGGACTTCTCTAGATCCTGCGTATTAATGGGATTCCTACAGGATATTGTTGTTGTAATATGAAAGGATAAATAACTAGTCCTGCTGATTGGTTTGATGTAGGACTTGGATCCTCTTGCATCATCATTTTTGCTTATTTGGTCATTACTGATGAGTCAGACCATTTGTTCTTTCAACTCCTTCAAATGGATTTGAGTTTAAAATTTGAAATCCGTAGTTAGAAAGTATTATATGTATGTCATGACCTTCCATATTCCTTCCCCCATCTATTTTGTGGGTTGTCTTTTGATTAACTTGTCCGTTACTTATTTCCAAGTAGTAACCTTATTTCTAGTCATTAAAGATTTGTACTTAATACTTGAATGCCTTTACTTTTTCTAATTACCCATTGATTGCAACATGCATTAAGTTTGTTTTACTGCATGAAATGAAGCTAAAGCTTTCACATTTAGTATGGTAAGATTTTGGTAATGAGCTTTATGTGAACTAAAAGATTTCATTTAATCACTGTTTTCATTTTTTTGTCATTGTAGACTAACGTGTGCTAATACATAATTTCGCTGCTTCCTTTAGTTATGAGTTTTTGTATGTATAAATATATGTTTGAGCTCTTTTGCTTTTACATTCATTTGTATGAAGGTTGGTGAGGCGAGAAACATGGATAGAGATGTAGTGGAGAGTGGCCTTACTTTTGCTGGTTTTGCAGTAAGCAGAAGCCTTCCTGCCCCACTTGCAATTTTATTAATCCAATGTTTCCGAAACATTTTGTTTGGTTCTCTGTTAGTTTGTTTACTAGTTTAATTGTCATAATCCTTGTCAACATTTCTTGATTAAATTTCAGGTATTTAATTGCCCGATAAGAGCTGATTCAGCTGGTATTCTCTATGAGTTGAAGAATTCATCACATGATTTGGTAAGTGCTTTTTGTGGTATTTTTGTTGGTCTGTATATGTAATGTGACATTGAAGGTAAGCAAAACACTCTTTCCAGATCGAGGATAATAAATAAAATGGAAATAAGATAAAATCGTATATCGAAATGACTTCTGGCATCATCAGAAGGAGTCATGCTATAAAAATCTAGCAATTTTGAATTACAAATTATGGATAAAATTTTAGAATTCTAAGTACTTATTGGAAATTCGTGTCATACAAGTATGGGTAGTCCGTTTCTAGTTTATCTTCTCTGCTGCTTCTTGGTGAAAGGAATAAACAATTTCTGCCCAATAATACAGTTTATTTGCTTTGTGATTTGCTTCTTGGGTGGCTCTGCATGTACAGCTCGTGATATTTGGTTTGCATCTTTTAACTATCCTTGTTGTTGCATTACTTGAAACGAATTTTCATTCTTAGGCAATGATCACTGGTGACCAAGCTTTGACAGCATGCCATGTTGCAAGCCAAGTTCATATTGTTTCAAAACCAGCATTGATTCTTGGTCCAGCGAGAAGTGGTAAAGGATTTGAGTGGATATCACCAGATGAAAATGAGATAATTCCTTATAGGTAAGATCTCTCCTTTCTTGTCCTTTTGTCATTCTAATTTCGTAACTTATTGAGTGGATATACTAGCTGAAAGATGAGATAAATGTACGATCCCATCATTACCGGTCCTTTAGTTAGGTAGTTTCCTATTGAACTTGTTGATCAATTCTCTGGCTTATCAAGATAAACTTGACAGTTAAATCACACATTAGGGAATTTCCTTTGCTATTTGATGTCTAATGGCTACTCATTTTGTTGGATTACTTTATTGTTTTCTTCATCCACTAGATCAGTGTTTGTTCTTTTACACCTTTCTATGTTAGAGTGTTTAGTTAAGGATCGAGTAACCGGACGATGAACAAGAAAATCAAAATCTGGTGGAATTAAATTTACCTTGTTCTTGTTTGAGTTCTTCGAGCGACCTATCTTGACTAATAACCCAGCTCATCAAAGGGAGGCTGAAACGTTGGACCTCTTTATTCCTTCCTTTCACCTATAAATAGGCTAGACTTATTACAAAATTAGGAGTCCTATTTCGTAGGCTTCTTTAATAGATAACTAGGCTTCTTTAATAGATAACTAGGAATCCTAATCCAATAAAATAACTAACTTCCTAATCAATGGCTAAGAATCCAAATTAAATAAAATAACAAGCTTCCTAATCAAATAGAATTATTCCACCAGCTAAGAACAACGCTATTATTAAAATAAAGGCTACTTCTTGCATTCGTAGGTTTGTCCTACAAAATCGTCCACAACATTCTACTGTAGCTTCAAACACTTCTTGCCAAATTTTATCTAACATCTTTATGATTACTTGTCTATCAATGTTCCAAGTTGCAAATATTCAACTGAATTTTTTAGTTTTCATTCCTGTCTTGTATACGTTTTGAAATATATTCCGAGTTTTAGACTGAGGATATAAAATGCATACGATTTACAGTGACAAGGATGTTGAAGTGTTGTCTGAGACTCATGATCTATGTATTGGAGGTGAATGCATTGGAATGCTGCAACAAACTTCAGCGGTTCTTCAAGTCATTCCTTTTGTCAAGGTTTTAACTTGAATTGTTCGTTTGGATCTACTTTTGATAATGGTATTTTCATGCAACATGTTCTTAATCATCTTCTCAGGTATTTGCAAGAGTTGCTCCTGAGCAAAAAGAACTAATTTTGACCACTTTCAAAACAGTGGGAAGGATAACACTGATGTGTGGTGATGGAACCAATGATGTTGGAGCTTTGAAGCAGGTAGGCATGTGTTTGGTTTCGTGTGTGCATTGTGTGCACCTGCATGTATGGTTCCATTTTCTGGATTAAAGCGTAGTTTTGTCTCTTTGCTTAGATTTTGTTTACTTGGTAGGTTACGTGATAATGAGCTAGGAGACCAAAGTATAACCTTTTTGTTACAGATATATGTTTTGTGAGCTTTTTCAGTTCGTTTCGTATTTTCAGAAAGTGGAGAATTTAAAAATTCTATCCTCAATTCTTGTGTTTGGTATGACCACTAAGAAGTCTGTTGTTTAGACTGAAAGCGTGGGAGTATCAAAACTAGGCAGGATTTGCAAAGAATTAAATTTAGTAGACTTGCTTGATGTTGGTGATCTGTTCTACCTCTATTTCTTTTTGTTTTGTTTCTTGGAGCTTTATTTTTATTGGACTAAATTAGACACTCAAATATCAAATTGGATTGGCTTTTTCTACCTAAATGCTGCCCATATGCTCTCTCTGCTCTCTCCTAATATCTTACTGCCTGTTCTGCTTGATTTCGTCTGTTTGCGTATTTATTGTGTGTGATTCTCTTATGTTGAGCGCTGTGAATTTGTTTTGCCTGGGCTACATGGTCAGAATGTTTGTTCTTCACTTTCCCGCTGTTGATGATATTTAATCTGTAATGGTAGAATAAGTAAAAACATGCTGTTCATTTCCTCAGGCCAACGTGGGAGTGGCGTTGTTGAATGCAGTTCCTTCAACACATGGTGGGAGCTCTTCCTCTGAAACATCTAAGGACGCAAGTGGGAAAACAGTTAAGTCTAAGAAATCGAAACTCACATTGGAAGCTGGTAATGTAAATGGAGAGGGTTCTTCCAAAAGTAAAGCTGCCACCAAATCGCAATCCAGTGGTCACACAGCTGGTAACCGCCATTTAACAAATGTGGAAATGCAACGAGAGAAGCTGAAGAAGCTTATGGATGAAATGAACGAAGAAGGTGATGGCCGTTCAGCTCCCATCGTCAAGCTCGGTGATGCTTCCATGGCATCTCCTTTTACTGCAAAGCATGCATCGGTTGCTCCTACTACAGATATCATTCGTCAGGGACGTAGTACACTGGTGACAACCCTCCAGATGTTTAAAATACTTGGTCTTAACTGCCTTGCAACAGCTTACGTGCTGAGTGTCATGTATTTGGATGGTGTCAAACTTGGTGATGTCCAGGCCACAATCAGTGGTGTCTTTACTGCTGCCTTTTTCCTATTTATTTCACATGCACGTCCTCTTCCTACCCTTTCAGCTGAACGGCCTCATCCGAACATTTTCTGCTCCTACGTCTTCCTTTCTCTTATGGGGCAGTTTGCAATCCACCTGTTCTACTTGATTT
This sequence comes from Erythroxylum domingense, assembly GCA_025594535.1. NCBI lineage: Eukaryota > Viridiplantae > Streptophyta > Magnoliopsida > Malpighiales > Erythroxylaceae > Erythroxylum > Erythroxylum domingense. The sequence continues at coordinate 191,092 of JANQBM010000222.1, forward strand.
CTTCTGTAAAAGCGGCTGAGAAGTACATGCCTGATGAATGTATCGAACCGGACTCTGATTTCCATCCGAACCTGGTAAATACTGTTTCGTACATGGTGAGCATGATGTTACAGGTTGCTACATTTGCTGTGAATTACATGGGCCATCCATTCAACCAGAGCGTAACAGAAAACAAGCCTTTCCTGTATGCACTCTCAGCTGCTATTGGTTTCTTTGTGGTCATCAGTTCTGATCTATTCAGGGGATTAAACGACTGGTTAAAGTTGGTGCCTTTGCCTTCAGGGTTGAGGGATAAGCTGTTAGTCTGGGCTCTTCTAATGTTCGTGAGCTGCTATTTCTGGGAAAGATTGTTGAGATGGGGTTTCCCCGGTAGAATTCCGGAATGGAGGAAACGACAACGTATCGCCGCGGCTAATTTGGAAGAAAAGAAACATGTCTAAACAATTGTCATCATTTATAGCCACAAAATCTCTGATAGGACGTACATTGGATAGAGATTAATTGGCGATGTTCATGTATTTCAACATTTTTGATTACAAGTAGGGAATTTTTGTCTAATATTTGATACAAAGTTTAACCTTTTTGAATAGAAGAGCAGAAGAAGAAGAAGACGAAGAAGAATAGCTTCGAGTTTAAACTTTCGGATTGTATTTCTTGAAATTGTTACTCTTAACATTTAGACTTGGTCTCAAGTTTTATATACAACTCTTCTTTCCCTTTTTACATGCTTCAATTGAAGATGGGATCTTACGAGGTCCTAATGGTTGGAATGCAATGGATGGGGTTGAATTCGGACTTTATCAAAACTGGTCAAGTCAGATTTAGTTAGTTCACTATCTCTAATCTTATCCCACTTGTAAATCTATCATTGCCCGGCATGCATTTATTAGGTCCATGACTCACTCTGTGTGAAGACAAATACTATTGTCACTACCCATGACTATTCTTTTTTTAATGTCTTTGTCGTTTACCAAACCAGATACATTCAGTGTGCAAGTTAAGACTGTTCTGCATTTGTAGATTAAAAAAAAGCTCAGAAAATCTACAACCATTGAAATTAAGAAAAGCCTATGCTTAGTATTCCTGTGATATTCATATTCACTGCCATGGGAATCGAATGGAGTATACAAAATAAATCCAATGTAATGCACAGTATGTGTAATTCTCTTCTAGCAAAAATCTTTAATCATGAGGAAGGTGGATTCATCACATGGAAGAACAATCCTCTTCTGACTGTTGAAACCATACTCCTCTGCAGATCTGTACATGAGTTGCAGAAAACTGGGATTCTTCAAGTAAGACAATGGAACAATGTATCTCCTAAGTTCCTCAATCCCCACATACACCACAAAGTGACCCTTTGGAGCTCTTCTTCTTCCTTCTCCTCCTCCAACTCCTCCTTGTAATGGAACACCAGCTTGCTTGTTTCCCATCACTTACGTGCACTTCAGCGGTCTATCTGTCAAGCTATGATTGAATGGAATGCTGGGTATGTCATGCTTTGGAAGGTTTTGATATATAAAGGATAGTTTAACGTCACGTGTCTTTTGGGACTACAGTATACCTACGAACACCGAAAATGTTGACAACGTGGGCTAATTGTTAGCCGAAGAACAACACGTTAAGCGAGCCAAGCACGTGGGACAGCTACAAGAGTTGCAGACTAAGAAGCAAGTGAGAACAGTAACAGACAGCCATTTCTCTGACTTTACATGTCCATGAAGTGAGTCCAATACATTGTTTTTGTTTGGTTTATAGCAAAGTTTTATCTTTTCCACTCATTCTCAGCAGAAGTTCCGCTTGGAGGCAATGAACTGGGACGTTGTTAAACTCTTATCATTAATCTCTTCACGTCTTCATTGCGACTAATAGCTTAAAACCTCCTACTTTCTTTTTTCTTGGTCAAGCTAATGAGATTCATTGGAACCTGAAGTAGGATCTAAAAGCCAATCCTACAGTATCTAAAGCTCTGTGGTCCAGTTTGAATCACTCAGATAGGTTCTTTTCTTTTCTGTTACTACGTCCCTAGATATTCAGACCCACATGGGATTATAGACATTATTATATACAATAAGGTACGAATGAATCATCCATAACCCAACATGTTTATATATCTGAGCTTCTTGTGATCATGATGGCTCCTGAAGAACAGGAAATGATCTAGCAACCAAGATATTGAAATGGGTTCCAAAAAGACCATACATACAGAGACAAACAACTTACCTGCAATGTTAACTGGAAGTTCTCGGATAGTTAGCCTGCAAGAGTAAGGAATATATTAGAATATGTATTATTTAGTTTGATTTATTCCTAAAAATTTATAATAATGATGTATTGCTAATGTTTAGTTTGAAAGTATAAATTTAGAATGACAAAAGAATAATTAATAAAAATACCAAAATAATCATTAGTTCTTATTAACTACATTATTATTATTATTATAACTATGTAATTATGTGAATTCTTTAAGAATATTTTTGTCCAATAAGTCTTCATTTTTATTCCCAGCCTATTTGGAATAGATAAAAATAAAGAGAATGATGAGTTTACTTATTCTCAAATTCAAGGAATAAGTAAATCCTTGGATTATAAATTTAGTATGTTTTCTTTAGCCAAATAAAGAAATAACATATTATTAAAAATAGATCAGGACTAAAATGATGATTCCAGTTAACCAAACGATTGGTAGTTAGTGGAGTGGAGATGATGAGATTCTAGTACTAGCGGAAGCTTCGGCAGAACCACACTTCAAATATATTGACCTTGTTTGACAATCAGCTGATTGCATTAACTGTTAGCTGATTCTATTAGCTATTAGCTAATAGCTGATTTGACCAGTTAATTGCATTAGCTGTTTATCATTTGATGTTTGGTAAAATTAGTTATTTAATATTAACTGTTTATGTGTAAAATGACTTATGAGGACATGACTTAAAAAAATATAATGGTATGAATATTATATATCTTTGTATTTCGTTGAATATTCTTATAGGAATTTAGATTTTAGATATTAAATTCTATAAAAATTAAGTTTATAACTCTAATAAAAAACATAGAACATATAATAATAATAATAATAATAATAATAATAATAACAACAACAACAATAATAACAACAATAAGAACAACAACAACAACAACAACAACAACAATAATAATAATAACAATAATAGTAATAATAATAATCATGATGATGATGATGATGATGATGATGATATATCCAAACATAAAATATAACAATATAAATAAAGTTTAACAACACAATTCAAATAGAGCAAAAGAAATGAACATCATCATTTAAAGCAAATGTTTATAACAATTCAAGAACGACGTCTAATTGTCATTAAACTAAAAGCAATATTATCACGAATAGTTGTCATCTCCCGAATTCTTTGTTCTTCAATGCCTTCTTGTGTAGAGTTAACTTCAACATATTGAAATACATCTGAAGGTATAAATTCAGGATCTTGATCGATGATGTTAAAAGTCGGGTCGCCAATTATACTTCTTCTAAAAACTGCACAAATTATTCTATTTTGATCCATTAATGAATACTTAGGCATTTTCTCTAATATCTTTCATCAAGCCTTAAGAACACCGAAGGCCCTCTCAATACAACTTCTTAATAATGAATGAGCTCGATTAAAAACTTCTCGAGATCTTCTTGGATTTGTACCACGAAACTCTGATTGATGATATCTTATCTTTGGGTAAGGTGCAATATCCTTCTCTTTCCGGATAGTCTTTGTCAACCAAGTAATATTTACCTAAGTTTCCATAGAAGCAATATAATTAGTATAAATGATATCATAAAAAGTCTAATAGCAAATCCTGGAAATGTTAAAATTATTTATTGGTGGTTTTGAAAATTTAAGTCGTGGATTACTGATTATATCAAGAAAAATACGAGAATCGCGTGTTGATCCCTCCCAACTCGCTAAAACATATGTAAATAGTAAGTTAAAGTCACATGTTGCCAATACAATTGTTGTTATTATTCCTTTCCGTCCTCTAAATCTCATTTGATCCTCCTCTGTAACAACTACGGCTATATGTGTACCATCAATAGCTCCAATGCAATCCTAATATAAAATAATAATCATAAGATGATAAAATAACATTTTTCAATGGAAAATATAATGAAGGGGGAGGAAGAACATATTCAATTACTTTAAAATGTGACATATATCTAACATCATTGGTAATTTATAGTGGAATGTCCTTGAATTCAGGATCTTTTGGTATGGGTATATCCCTTGAAAATCCATCCATAGTAGTCAAAACTTTTTTAAAAACTCTACTCACAGTTTCACCAGAATGTTAAAAACGCTCTTGGATATCTCTATTAGAGGAACCTTACTTAGGACATACACAAATAAACCAACTTTCTCCAAAATAGACATCCTATCCAAAAGTCTCAAACCATAGGTATTTTTCAAAACCATACATAATTGACAAAATGTATTTTGATTTATCATAAATGTATTAAAACGTCTTTTTTCATGACCATTCAATAATTTATTCGTCCATGATTCTCCTGTTTGATAGGAAGTCATGCATGGTTCCTTGTATATATGGTTAAAAAATACATACTCATGTAACACACTACACAAGCCACCGAATCCCAAAACTCAATCTCATCGTCAAAAAATTGTTTCATTTGTAGAAGTTGCATAATTTGCAAAACATTATTATCCATACCTATAGATGAATAAGTAAAATTATATTATAAGTAAACAAGATACTTTTATGTCTAAATATAAAGAAATAAATAATATAACACATAATAAAAAACACCACGTTAACATAAGTGCACAAATAATAAAAACAATAAACTAAACATAGTAATGGATAGATAGAAACTATGTTTAATGTTTTTTATGCTTGTCATACTCATACATAAACTTTATGTATTCAACCTTCTTTGTATCAGATGTAAACCCCGAAAAAATGGACCTTCTTTGCGGATCTTCAATCAACATGCAAGTAAAGTAAAATTCAGGAGTACCAGTCTCTAAACCAGGCAAAGTACATATTTTTTTCTAAAGCATTCGTAACATCATGATGTGACGCACCAGCACCAGTACTCTGTGATGCACCAATATTCATCGTGTCCAAAATTTTCGTAATGGATCTATTTATCTCCATTGTTGCACTCTGTATCTCTTTATCTCCATTGTTGCACTCTGTATCTCTTGAATCAATTGCATCATATCGTCAAGCCTCTCATACATTTCTGTAGATCTTCTTACCCTTTTAGTGGAATTAGTTCTTACAGTCTTGTTATTTTGTGAACTATCACTCTCAGAAACCCATTTACATCTTTTTCTCTAACTCCTTTCATCATGTGTAGCTTGAGGGATCGGGGTAGTTTCTCTCCACACTTCTTCCCAATTGTTTAGACCACTAGTCTCATCTATATTCTCATGATTATGATAGCTTAACAATTGATGATGAGTATTATGACTATTAGGTGGAGAAGGAACATATACTTCTTCAACTTCTCGTTATCCTTGTGGAGGGTTAGCCATAGGACAAAATGTAGTCTCTCCTCGAGCCAAACATCTAAAAAGTTGATCCAACTTACATTCAAGCTTAGGTTCAAGCCCTTTCTCTTTAAATGTTTTAAAATTGATGTTCTCCTACAAAAAAATTAAATGACTTACATCTAACTAACTATTTAGCATTAGCGCAAAGGAAAATAATTTGAATTGAGAAAAATAGAATAACCTTAATCTTCAAAGTCCACCACTCCTCACTAGCAGCAATTGTTCCTTTATCATAATCTCGTTTCTTTCCCTTTCAACTGTTTCCAAAGACTCCATCCAGTTCTCATCCAATCAAACTTATTTTTAAGTCTTGTTTTATCGCATGGTAAGTTGGTTGCTTTGGGAAACTCTTCCTCTACCTTCTTCCATGGTAACCTTTGACCAATAACTCCACCACGTTTTCCCTTACTCCTTTCAATATGTTGGTTACAAATGTCACAAAAGAT
>JANQBM010000222.1:271713-289323 GCA_025594535.1 Erythroxylum domingense
CACAACTCTCTGCAGATTAATGCTAATTGACGAAATACAAGAGATAAGTCATAAAATTTCTCAATCTTGACAAAGTCTTTATTTTTTCCTTATAGAATTGTTAGAGATTTCATCGTATATAAACTTAAGAAGCTCTGCCAAATATAAAAAAGAAGATCATCATAAAGAAATGTCCATTTTCCTTTCCATGCACTGCTGAATTGAAGTTCCATTTTCTCATTGCTTCATTACAAGAACCCTGAAAAAAAGTAACTAAAAGGAAGAAGATGGGTGATTAGAACATAAACAAATGCAAATGTATATGTCAATTACCGTTAATCTGCAGCTCCTATACTAAAGATTAGCACATACCATTCACTGGAGTTTAAGCTAAAATCTTGTTCAAGATCTTCCCTTTTCCTTTCCATATGAACTGTTTTTAGCCTCTTCTGATAACTGATAATTGTAGCTAAAGTACGTGTCATGTATAGGTTATAATGCTCACAATCATACATGTTAAAGCACGTCGATAATTCTTAGAAACTCGATCTAAAGTAGGTTTCTTTGTACGTAGTACTTGACACGATATCTAGGACAGCTCATTCTCATCAATCATGTCCACGTCCACTTTTTATTTTCTACACATCCCTTTCTTCAAAGCAATCCATCTATGGGATACAAGTGGCTCCCACCTTGTTCTTCTGTTCCTTCCTTCAAATCCAACCTCGATCTCTTCTTCACCTTTACCTTACTATTATATGATATGCATTGCCATGCAATGAATCTTGTGCGTGTGTATGTGTATATATTTGTATTTATGGATGTCAAGCACACATCTTTGCTCTTCAGAACTTGAAGACAACAAAAAATGAAGCCATCACCAATCCTTAGAACTCTCTCCTCCTTCCGCTTCCTATCGCCGTCTCCAGCCGTCACTCCTCTTCCGATCAGCACCCCATTTGACCAACAAGTCACGGAGGAGCTAGACTGTCTCCTTTCATCGTCACCTTGTGTTGTAGACAAAACCGGTTGGCTATGTGAGGCACTAAACGCGTCCATTGTCACTCAAAAGATAGCCCTCCAGTCTATTTCCAGAGTTTCTTCTGCAAATTTGGACCTCCAAACCATCGAGAACTACCTCAACAACAATACAGATATGCTCGATGGTTGTAACCGATTGTTGGAGAAAGTAGAGAGCATTCAGGAGTACGTAAACTTGTTAAAAATCGTCTCACACTTGCTTGATAAGAAATATAACTTGGGTCCAACCACCATAGCTCGAGCAAGAGAAGCGTTGGACACATGCCAAGCTATCGAAAGAAGGTCGAGTTCGGCAGAATCAGGCTTAAAGAAGAAATCTTCAAGGAATAAGCTAGCCAACGTCAATGGCTCTCCAACCAACGTGGAAGGACTGGACGAGATCTTAGATGGGTCCAAAGAGGTAGCACAAACTGTGTGTGGGATTCTGAGAAAGGCTCTATCTTTCAGGCCCACATCATCGAGACTGCAACATTCTAGGACAACAAGGTTGTTGAGTTCGTCGTGGTCGCGTTCATTGCAAGAGTTACAAGAGCGAGGCAGGTCGATGGAGAGTGAAAAGAATGGAGATGGAGGTCTAATTCTGATGATTGAGACGGTTAATTTGGTTAGAGAATTGAAGGATCAAGTGTTGCAATCTGCAGACTACCAAAATGGAGTTCTTGGCAAGTTGAGGAAGAACAGTGAGACACTAGAAGAGGGTATGGTGCTTTTGGAGGGAAAAGTGAAGGAGTTGTACAAACAGTTAGTTAATGTTAGAATGTCTTTAATGAACATATCATCTCAGGCCTAACATCACCAGTTATGACTAGATTAGGAAAGATTGTTAATTTGGAAGTAATTCAACTCCAGATTTTGACAAATTTCTGATGTATAGATTTAAATCACAACCAAAGTAGTTGAATCAAATTGAATTCATCACTTAATTTTTGTGTTTATATTGATAATTAGTTAAATAATTTATTTAAAAACTAATTAATTAGTTAATTTGTATATTTAATAATGATAATAATTTTTATTACATTATTTGGATGGTGGGTCCTTCACAAGATGTGTTCTTTGGTACAATTAAGGAGCATCTAAGTAGAGAAGTGTTGGGAAATCCCAAAACCCAAAACCCAAAACCCATTTGCTCGCTCTATTAGACAGCAAAAGCACTGAACTCATAAATAAGAAAAGATCGTTCCTTTACTGACGCCGGTAAGCTTCTGTTTTTTCTTAAATTTCCTGCGAAAATGGTTCAAAAGTTCTTTCTTTGTTCCTTTTTGCCTTTCGAGAATTTCAGGATATGTTATTTCGCACAATTTAGGGTATCAACTTCGAAATGATTGCTTGTTTGTTTGTGAGGAAACCAACCTAATGTAATGATTAACCTAAATTGAGGGGAAATATTTTCTTTTCCTTCAGATTTTCTTCCTTTATTGACTGAAAAGGAGTGATCTTTTTTTGATCGAAGGTTCTTCTCATTCTTGTAACCTAGTTCCTATTGAAGATTATCTTTTTCCCTTCTCATTTTTTCGGGTTTTTCGTGGATGCTTTATTATTCTCTTTAAGAATGGTCATCCTGGCTATGTTGATCTTGAACTTGGTTTCTCGTTAGTTTTTATAGAAGAATTACTTATTCATTCTGTTAATGAGAGAATCTTAGGCAAGTGTTTTGGAATTTATAACTAAGGAGTTGAAGTGTTTTGCTTTTTGCTTTATGTTCAGACATGAATTATGTGGATGATGATCTTTCGTCTGCCTCTGCTGATGATTTAAATACTGTTGATGGACACAATAAACATCAATCAGTCACCCCAACTGGTGGCGGGGGTGGCCGACGCAAAAGGAGTCGCAAGGCGACCGGTGATGCTATTGTGGATGCAATGCTTGAAATTGCAGCTGCTTCCAAGATGAGGGCAGCCACAATTATGAAGAGCGAAGACCGGTTTTCAGTAAGCAAATGTATTAAAGTCTTGGATGAGATGCAAGGTGTTGATCAACATATTTACTTTCTTGCATTGGATCTATTTGAGAACCCAGTTGCACGGGAGATTTTTATATCTCTCAAGACTGAGAAACGCTTGCTGTGGTTGCAGGGAAAGTGCGGTGCTTCGTCTAATTAATTTAATTGTTTTTCCCTTATCTTAAGTTGTCTTTTAGTGTATGATTCTTAGAGGGCTCATGGAACTTATACCTTTTGTAAAAACTCGACTTTTTGATAGATTTCTATCAGTTTGATATATTAAATGCTATTGACAAGAGCAGTTTGAGTTCTCTTTTTTCATTTGATTTTGCTTCCTCCGCTCTGATCTCATAATAGAATGCATGTCAGAGCAATAGTTTTATCCATGTACCTTAACTACTTATGTTTCTGATGTACTGCATTTTAATTCAATTCCTACGGATACTTCAGCTGGTGTGAACGACTTTGATGTAGAATTGGATGAGATGGAACTAATTGCTGCAGCTGCCGGCTATTACTATTATAAAAGTATAACTGGTCAAACTCTTTCTAATTTGTCTCCCATGGGATCTAGCTTTATGACGAACATGCTGGATGGGCATCCTGATGTATGTCGTGAAATGTTTCGAATGGAAAAACATGTTTTCCTCAAATTATGCAGCATCATGCGAGATAGAGGCTTACTTCATGATACTGCTGGTGTTATGATAGAGGAACAGCTGGGGATTTTCATGAACATCATCGGTCATAATGAGCGTAACAGAGTCATTCAAGAACGATTTCAGCATTCAGGTGAAACCATTAGCAGGCATTTCAATAATGTTTTGAAGGCAATCAAGTCACTTTCACGTGAATTCCTACAATCACCACCTCTTGCCACTCCTCCAGAAATCCTTTGTAGTAACAGATTGCACCCTTATTTCAAGGTATACTCGTGTATAAAACCTTTTTTTCTCATTTTTTTGTGCACTGCTTTATCCTACTCACTTCCTCCTGTTTTCTCCTACTCACTTCCTCCTACTCACTTCCGTCAGTTTGAACTCAGGATTGTATTGGGGTTATAGATGGGATGCACTTTCCTGCTCATGTACCAGCCAAAGACCAATCTAGATTTCGTAATAGAAAAGGTTTTTTGTCGCAGAATGTATTGGCAGCTTGTACGTTTGACCTACAGTTTATCTTTGTTTATCCTGGCTGGGAGGGTTCAGTTGCAGATTCACGCATATTAAGAGCTGTACTTGATGATCCTGATCAGAATTTTCCTCACATACCTGAAGGTTCTCTCTCTCTTTCCTCGCACCCCCACCCCTTAAAGTAGGATATCAAATCAAATATTAGTGTATATATGTATGTCTACTGGATCATGCATTTTTAACTGTTATTTGGTTCATGTTATTAAAAAATTGAATTCAATGGCCAACTTCATTTTTTTTTTTCTCATCATTGCAGGAAAATACTACTTGGTTGACTTGGGATACGTAAATATGGAAGGATTCATTGCTCCATATCCAGGAGTTCGCTATCACCTTCACGAATTTAGGGGTGCTAACCAGATACCTAGAAATGCAAAGGAACTATTTAATCACCGGCATGCGTCACTCAAAAATGTCATCCAGAGGTCTTTTGATGTGCTCAAAACTCGATTCCCTATTCTTAGACTTGCCCCTCAATATGGATTTTATATCCAAAGGGATATTGTTATTGCTGCATGTGTTCTGCATAATTACATCCGACATGAAGAAAAGAATGATTGGTTGTTTGCTAGAGTTGGTGGGGTAACAGTGGAAGAATTGCCTGATTTTGATGACCAACCTGATATGCAGTTAACATCAGCCACACAAGAACATAGTGCTTCTTCTTTGCGAGATTCAATTGCAGCTGTGATGTGGGATGACTTCGAACACAAATGGGATCAATGGTGATTGATAGAATTAGTTCTTTTAGATAGTAAAGTTGTTTTACAGATTATTTCAGAGCGAGTACTTTTCTGTGTCTAAATGCATCCAATTTTCTGAGTAGGACTGATACTTTCTGGTCCTTTTCTCGGTGTCTTGAAAGAATTTGAAACGTTGTACATAAACAGTAGTGACTTAGCTTCTTACGTGGATTAAAACTCATTTGGCATCTTAAGTGAGCGTTAGAGAGAGTTAAGAGGTATGATCTGCAGATAACTCTACCTTCGTGTTATTAATGTCAGCCTTGCTTGCAGGTGTGAATTTAGGTGTCTTTGCCATATTTAGGTGTCTTCATGGAGCAACTAGGGCTCTGAATGTGGTTCTTGATGCAACCTTTTTGATGTCTATGAAGGAATGGAAGTTATGCAGGATGGAGAAGTTGAATAGGATTATATTCGTAAGCTTAAATTTCAGGATTCATACTCAGGAGTCGGAAAAGACCATCATCCTAAACTCACAGAAATCAGCATTGTTTTTTCGAAATTCTTCTGTTTATAGATATGTAAATCACCAATTGCTTAAGGTAGCAGTCGACTACACCCTGACTCAACTCATTTTCACTCCCATCCTGTACCGATACATTTTAATTGTAGATTCATCTTCTGCATAAATGCCTTTGTGTCATTTCCTGCTTGAGGGCTTGATAGTTTGGCACATTAGTACATTAAAAGCAGATTAGGATTTAAACACTTTTTTTTTAGTAATCTCAGCATCACATTGTACATCCAAAGGGGGTCACAAATACACCATATTGTACCAAAGACAAAGCATTCATGTACAGCTAATTTGGTGACAGAAAATGCACCCTGGCAAGTGTGTATTCTTTTCCAGCTATCCAAACGCCAGTTTGTGACCACTGCACATCCTCCCAATCCAGGTTCTCCTCCAATACCTGTTCAAGTTCAAAGATCAAAGATGAGTCAGTTACATCGGGATGGGCAAAAGAAAAACGAACTGAATTCAAAGGCTGATGCCGTCAGATCCTCAGTTGCAAAATTAAGCATCTTGAGCATGAAAGCAATTAGTCAATACATTGGAACCTTTAAAAGAGATAGGAAATGGAAACACTGGATCAAATGGAAAGGCATTAAATCAGAATGAAAGCTAAAACTTTTGTACAATTCACAATAGTTTTCTGGCAACATGTTAGCAAAGGCAGGTTATTTTGAACATGTAACAAGTCACAGACATTGGAAATGTTCATAATATCCAGCATCCTCTCCGTATCGTCAGATAATGTAGTTTCTCGGGTTAGTGTGCTATAACTCGTGTGTCCAAAAATGTTCAACAGTTGAGCGATAACTATAATCTTAAGGCAATGGACAGAACATTCATAAAAAAAAGAACAAAAAGTTTTCTAGCTGACAAAGCATAAAGTAGAAATATATTCGTAAATGTGGCAATGCACATCTATCCAAATCACAGTAAGATGCAAAAACATTTTGGGATTTGAAGAAGACATTTTGGAGGGATTCTTGGCTTCTAAGGAGGAATGGATGCAGAACAGAAGAATAAGAAGAATACCTCAACATATTCTATAGGCAGTGGGATACCGACGGACCGCATGACCTTCTGCGGTAAAGGTTTCTTACAGCGAGACCATCGAAATGCGTCAATCAGGACAGTATCGGAGTCAGTCTTATCACCATTTGAGAAATGTTGATGATGATTGTGGACCTTCTCAGTCTCCTCATGCGGCAAAGTACATTGAGCTGCCTTTACCATTTTTTCGCCAGTAAAGCATAGCTCATACCTTCAGCAGAGGTTTGCAAGCATACGATCATCATACTTGTTTTGTGGTTGTAACTACTCAAATTTCCAAAGAATCAAAGATTTTTGTACCAAAAATTTTAGGAGGAAGAGGAAGATAAGGCACAATGAAATATGAATAGGAAAAGACAGAGTTAAGGGAATTATAGTTGGCACAGGAATGCAACTTCCTGCCACTCTTATTAGACCGAAGAATTCAGAATGTCAGTTTCATTAAGCTTCACATTCTTGTTGACAGAAGAAAGGAAGTGCAAGCTACAACGATCAGTATGAAATATAGCAGCTTCCATACTTGTTTTGATCAGAACTACACGTGCAAAAGCTAGAAATTAAGTATGTAGTTTATGCCAAGACAGAAAGGAAAACATAAGGTTCCTGTGATTATGCTTACAAGCATGTAACACAGCTAAGAGCAAAGTGTTCCTATAAGCAGGAAAAGTTAAAAGCATAAAAGAAGAAACAAAGAAGGGAGAAATGATAAATCATGCCCAAAATTCAGGATTTATCAACCAAAGAACTAAAATGTAGGAACTATGTTACCTGCATGAATGTGTTTCTAAATACAAAACTTCACCCTTTTTCAAACGTGCAGAAGTATACTGTGGCTTTTTCAAACCCTTGTCAGCCACAACACTGATGCTGTACTTTATCCTGTAAAAATTATCAACCATGGAGACTGATAAGCACATCAAAGATTACCTTAATTTATGGATTAGAAGATAACCAGAGAGTTAAATGCAATAGTAAGGTGCCTTGCACAGAGCACTACTGTAATATCTAAACAAAAACACGGAAATAAAAAATATGAATTATCTAGAAAAGCTGAGAGAAGACTGCATGTGTTCATGTGTAAGTACGCATGTATACCTACGAGCACAGAGGAAAGTAGACTGCACAAAGACTCTTGGAGTGGTATTTTTCATTAGTAAGTTTCACAATGGCACCCTTGCATAAATGCCAAGAATTAAAGGATGCATCTTTATTAGCCATTTATTGTAAGCTAAACAGGAAAACATTGATAAAGTTAGAAAGTGATCTTTCAAACCATTTAGGATTGATAGTATTTACATTGACCTATTCAAATGATAGATAATTTAAGGTTTTGGATGGTGATTTATGGTTTTGCACCACAATGAATAAGGAATCAGTTTTTCATCATGCAACCTACTTGGAAAACAGGCATCAACCACTTTTTCATCACTAACTGGTCTGCAGCCAATGGGAAATAGACTACAGGATAGAGAATCTAGTGACAAAAATGTCACCATTTATGTCAAGTTTGCACAAATAACGACAAAATTGTATAGGTCAATCCTATTTAAAAGTTAAAATCAGGCTAACTTGCTCAAAATCTTCCTGCGCAATGGAATTGAGTTGCACCACTAAGAGAAAACAACCTATCCAAGTTCATGAGATACGAAAATTTCATGCTTTAACCAACTAGTAAACGTCTGTATCTAATGAAAAATATACCATGGCTCATTGCATAGATTGTACTGTATTGTAACTTCACGTACAAATCTTTGGTGTCGCAACGCGTTCTGAAAGAGAAAAGATAGTTAATAAGCCTATCAAATTTGCAAAAACAGAAGCTAATAAATAACTCGGATCATGATGCATTTAGTATCAGTGTATACAATCTCTAATCATTTGTCTTTTACAAGATGCATATATTTATTTCAAGAAATGTAGTTATTCCCCATTACAAAAAAGCACATGGTGGCCAACTATTAGTAACAAATTATATATGGTTTTGACAGGTGTTTAATTCTGTATCATTAACACTTAAGAAAAGTCGATTTTGTTGCAGATCATTAGAACTGTTCCCTGCAATCTTGGAATCCCAAGACAGACCTTCAGATTTGCCTCGTCCATCCAAGTTCTATATAAGTACTACACGGCTTAAAGAGAGGCAAACAATGACACCACCTACTAACAGATGCAAGTAACCGATTGGTTATATCCTATTAATCTAGTTACTTCTCTGTATCATGCCACATTTGAAGAAAACTTGGAAAACCTCCACATATTCAAAAGGTAGAGCAACGAGGAATGAACTCATAAAGTTTATATTACTAGGTCATACCGAAGCTGCAGCTCGTGTTGTCATTGTCCGCTCAACAGCCACTGGAGCAAGAGTAGGTTCTACAGCAGATGTATGTGTTAGACAAGGCTCAAGATCAATAGTTCCACCTCCTCTCTGAGACCAATAAAATGAATAACTTAAACAATGTATAAACCATTAGAAGTATCCGGGAATGTACAGGAAACAAGTAGAGATAGTGTTTTGCCACCTTAACAATGCAGCAGCGCTCAACATGATAGCTACAACCAATTCCAGCACCCCAAGCACGGGATCGTACATTATTTCTCAGCATGGATGTGTAGCCTAAAACAAAAATCAAAGGCTCAATATCAAAATCTAGATAGAATTAATGTTTTATAGGAATGTAACCAAGCTGTCTATTGGTTCATGTAGAAACTTGAAGGTAAGTGCCTACTATCTTGTGGAGGCAACACTCTGATTGTAGCACGCAACTCTTGAATGGCAGGTGGTGGAGTAGAGGCAGTGGGACGGCAGTAACCTGTATGCATAAGAACTGTAACAAGATCGATAGATAAGTGTTAGTTTATCATCCATTTGTCAAATTCTACAGCACATATATTAAGAAAAACCTAGCCACCAACTCTTGATAATATAACAAATTACCTGCCACAAGATCAGAGTCGTTTGTATATATATCTGTTCCCCATAGCTGGCCACCTCTTACCTGCTCACAGAAAGGTTTTTTTTTATAAAAAAACTCAGAAGCTGTGAAAATGTAGCAAAAAAGACGGGCAAGCTTGCAAACAAGATAGAATATAAATAACTATGAATTACATGCAACTTCAAAATCCATTAGACTGCAGCTGTGCCATGTAGATCAATAGAAAACAATTGCTCATAACCTTAAAAGTCAGAAGGATCAAACAAACGGTGCTAGTTTGATGTTCAACAAAGTTACCACCTACGACCAAATTTTTAAACATTAACCATTACCTGTAAAATTAAAAGTCCATGACTATACATAAAAAATATAGGCATACTGATATACTTTTTCAAACATCAGTTCTCATCTGTGGAACCGAGCAAAAGGTGTCATAAACATTGACCTGAACAACTTCTAACTCTTTGTCAAGTTCAAAAAGATCTAAACAGATTAACTATTTGATCCACATGCTTACTGTCAATGGGCCCTTCTTCCCAGTCAATAGTCTAGATAAGGTAGGGCATTGAAGAACAGAACTAATATGACCTTTAAAAAACACTTAAAGAACATTTTTTGGGTACTAATGGACGGAATGGTATGCCTAAATTAGGCTGTCAAGACTTTATAGGAGATTAAAGAGCCTAATCTAAAGCTGTTTAGTAAGCCACTAGTAGTTAGTAGCAGGAAATGATGTTTAAATTTTCTCTATTAAAATGAAACACTTAGATTTAAATTGACAAGTTAATCATCAAATCAAATTGTTTAAATTATGGTCATGATCTTCTTATGAGCTATGACAAGACAAAAAGATGTTCCAAAAAAATGAAAAGGCAGAACAACTACTATAGATAAGAAATGACTTCTGAGCAAGAAAAGGGATGATAAAGCAAGCTTATGAAAGCGTAACAACATCATTAAGCAGCAAGTTCTTACTTGACGATTCGTAGCAGTAACATGCTCTGCTGGTATTCGAATTTCAAGAGTGGGGCCATTATGAGTGCTTCCACCATTGTTGTCAGATTGAGATGATTCATACTCCTTCCACAGTTTTATCAGATCTTGCATGCATTCACCAACTTTATAAACCACAGAAGATACCTCAGATTTACCTGAAGCACCAGCAGCTTAAGATGCCATGCCCATGCAAATTAAACAGTAGAGTTTCCAAATTGCAATGTTATACAAAATGTTGATTTTTCTTAACCCATATGAAGCATTAAACAATCATCACTTAATACAGCATAAAGTACCGACTCAGTTTTTATAAAGTAAGAGCCAGAGAACCACACAAATCATCTTATTTTTACGTAATTAATATTGCTAGTATGTGAATATTGTGATAGGGTTATATTGCAAATAGAAATCTTTTACACTTATATACATATATATACACACACACATATATATAGGATAAGAATTTGAGTGGCAATCATCAACAGCACAACTTGTTGATCATAGAAACTGTTTCGATAAATCTCAATTTTCATAAATCTGCACACTCATTTGACCCAGAACTTTTGCTATATGAAAGAATGTAATTAGCATACACACAAACCTACAGTCAAAATATCTTTGCAATATAGAAGTCAGAAGATGTAGGAAAAGTCAAAGTTGTAAAAATCTCTGTAATTTCTCTATTAGCCTGCATTGTTTGATAGTCACGTTCCCTCCTGTAGGCCCAAAGTGCCAACATCCAACTCAACAAGGAATAGAACAGCTTACCTTGAGGTCTGCAAAATAAGACAAAGAACAGATGGTTACAGTATGTTTAACAAAGTAATTTAAACAAGTGGAGAGTATTTGCAAAAACATTTCATTGTGTTAGCAAACTAGAGTGGTCAGAGACATGTCATAAGCAAATATGCTTTGGATTTTTCAATTCATTATTCTAAAATGTTGCAATTGTTTTATACAAATATCAGTAATCTACAATATTAAACTCTATTAAAAGATGATGCATTGCCAAATACTTCCAAACCATATTACTTTCATAACATATCTTATCACTCGGAAATCAAACTAAGGTCGAGTACACTGTATATTCCACCAGCAGGTATCAAACTAGAAAGATGGAAAATCTTTCGTGGTAAGTCCCTCAGACAAAGTCATTATGCCAGAAGTTTAGCTAACTGAACATAAATTTCCTGTAATCAATAGCTTATCAGTGTGAAAGGGAAAGAAAAATTTATTGCCAGCACAAAAATGAACCTAAGGTACACTTAGCTGTAATAAGCAGATCCAAAACTTCCATATCCAGAAAAAAACAGAAAGGTTTAGAACCTCACTTCATATTATTATGTGAAAATCAAATTATGTTTCCAAATAAATTGCCAATTGAAATCATTTGTAGGACAAACCCTTCATTCTCCTGAGGGCGAGACCTAAAACGGGGATCACGATTCACCATTTGTGGACTGCCTCTTGGCCGAAGCATCCTCTTCCGCTGCTGGATTCCATAATTGAAAATTTCCCTTTCCCTCTCTGTAGCTCCTTCACCATCTGCACCTCCATCATCCATTTCCTTGTCATGAAGCCTATTGCGCTTATCAGATCTATCTCCTTCCAGATCAGTATCTCTTTCTTTTCTCCTGTCTCTAGCTTCACGATCGAGATTTTTCCAGCTATCAAAATCTTTTTGTCTTCTCTGCTCTGCAGATGGATTTTCCTGTTCAGGTATCTTAGATCCATCCCCAGCTTCTTTCTCATTTTGCAAAATCTCCTTTTCTACTCCATTCCAGGATTCTCTCTTTGTTCGGTCCTTTTCTCTCTCTTTTAACCTTTCCCTTTCCCTTTCCCTCTCCCTTTCCTTTGAAAGATCCTTCCTCTCCCTCTCCCACTTGTCAGTTTCTCTCTCTTCCCTAGCTGATTCTTTGCCATCATTGCTGGTGTTTCCAGCCTGCATATTGCTCCTGCGCTCACTCCTTTCCTTGTCTCTATCTGCCCACTCCCCATGCTTTATCTCTTTCCTTTTTCTGTCCTTGTCTTTAAATCTGTCCTCACCTTTTAAATCAACTTTGTTTTCACCAACTGCCTCATGTGTTTCGGTATGATCCCTTTCTTCAATGCTTGGAGCTTCCTTTCCAATTTCAACTGGGCCTTGAGAATTACTCCGTGCTACACCTACATGCCAAGGATCTACATGACCACCTGGGGATTCTGAATACTTTTTCCCTCTATGATATTCTTTTGGCTCTCTCCAATTCAATTGGCTACTCACTGGAGTAAAACTATCCTTATCTGCCTTAATGTCAGTTTTCAGATCATTATAAGCGTCTTTATCAAATTTTGTTTCCTTAATATCGTCCCCTCTACTCTCGAACCTTACGTCCTTATCGCCCTTAGTAGTTTGTGAATCCCTCCTCACCTCACTGTGAATATCCCTCACTTCACTCCGAGGATCTCGGTTTTCAACCCAATGATCTTTATGTTCCTTGGATTCTTTTGGATCCAACCTGCTTTCAGAAGCAACTAAATGAGGATCCACATGTAAATCAGTCGAGGATGAAGGCATACGATACACAGACTGCAGAGGTGATCTTCTATCAACATCACGGGGTTCACTGCGAGGAATTTTTGCCATCCGACCATCTGCACTCGTTTCATAAGCTGGCTGGAATTCATTTGAAGCTGCTGACGTCAACTTTGGGTATGGACCTACATCTTCATGGCAGTATTTGGAAGAAGAGGAATGACCAACCTCTTCGTGGGGTCTTTTAGGGGCACCACTCATACTATCAACTATAACTAGATAAACAAACCACTAAGCAGCAACAAAATACAATAAAGGTGTCTCCTTTATCCTATGATAATCAAAGAACTTGTCCAACTACCACCTGCAATAAAAATTATAGAAGTTAAATTCTAAAGAACATCTGCATAAATAGAGTCCAAGTCCCCTAAACTTCTCAAGTAAGGAGCTTCCTTCAGGAAGGTACGAGAAGCGATGTAATTGATTTTAACTAGGTATACATTCTTGAAACCCTTAATTATATGAGGAAAGAAAATTAAACAAAGTCCTTACGAACAACAAAATGTTGAATAGGTAAAATTAAGCCAAAGTAAACAAGCACAAAGAGTTCAAAGAATAAATAGAAATATTTATCAGAGAAGATCCAGAGAATATAATAGATAAGAAGAAGATAGCAGAATCTAGATAATGCAACAAACTCGATGTACTAAAAAATATTCGCATTAGTATTTGGACATTGAAGCTCAACAGAACAAACAACTTTCACCCTCCAACTCACTCTGGAAATTCTTCTAATGATGGTAATAGCAACAGCCAGAGGCCACAAACCATAGTTCTTTACACAATAACCAACCAGCCAACAACCCGTTAAACTATCAGCCCCAATCCCCATTTCCAATATCAGTCCCAACTCATTAGATCTCAATAACTACAAGAAAATGAAAAATAAAATTCAAATGAGGAAGACTTCACACCAAACATTGGGATAAATACATTCGAGAGAAATTGAGGAGAAAAAGAACTAAACTTTACCTTCTACACTCAAAATGCCCTGTCTTTCCCTCTTAAATCCTCAATCTTTTTCTCAAATTTCAAATTCATACGCAATTTTATGCGAGTAAATGGATAAAAGAAAATTACTTTCAATGGCAAGAAAAGAAGAAGAAGAAGAACAACACGGAGGCGAAATGGGCGGAGCTCTGAACGTCGACTTCCGCAACACAGTTACAAGGTTGTTCTGCGTACGTCTAAACAAAGTATCACACACTATTCTATTATATATATATATAGCCTTGGGCTTTATGAAGGGGTTCTTCTCCTACTTGGACAAGTCAAAAATTAAGTCTTGATCCAAAAACTTCATTTTGGCCCAATACAAAAAGCTATAAACTTTACTAGCTATCTCTGGGCTTTGGCCCAGTTTGCTCCTATTCCTGTGACAACTAACGAAAAAGAGGAGTGAACAACTCCCAAAATTCAGAACCCTCTCTCGAGCTCTAGCTCGAATATAGAGCAAAAACCCTAAACCAGTCGTAGTAGAAGATCGTTGCTTTGAGATCTATTCTAACGCCGGTCAGCTTCTCTTCCTCTTTTTCAATCTTTTCTTACATTTTAAACGATAATTGTTCAACAAGTTTTTGTCTTTTTCTGTTCCCTTTGACAGAATTTATGGTACCTTGTTTCACACAAATTTTAGGTTATGCTCTTTGAAGTGATTGATCGTTTGTTTGTGAGGAAACCAATTGTTATAGATGATTCAAAGATAGCAGGACTTAAATGAGAGGAACCCTTTTCTTTTCTTATAATGTTCTTCCTTTTTTGACTAAGAAAGATTGGTCTTTGTTTGATAAAAGACTCTTCTGGTTATGTATCATATCTCCTATTGAAGATACAGATTTCTTTGTTATTCGTTTGAGTATTTCGTTAATGCAATCTCTTTAAGAATGATCATTCTAGCAATATCAATTGTGAATTTGGTTTCTCGCTAGTTTAATGTCGAAAAGAAAAGTTTATGCATTCTATTGAAACAGAGAAAGCTCGAAGAAGAGGATGGATAGTGACCATGGTGAGGTTTTCCTCGACGACGACGACATCATCGATGAAGTCCCCATTGACGAAGAGGGTATTCTCTTGTGTCATCTCCTATTGTAATATATATACATACATACGTATATAACTAATATATGTGGTTTTGAATGGATATAGATCTTCCTGATGCTGAGGGCGATAGTGATTCTGAGAATGAAAATTCTGGTATGCTATTTGTGATATTATATTTTGCGTTGGATCTATATCTGAAATACTTCTACTAAAAGAGATGTTTAGAGTAATAGTTGCTGTACAGAAGAGCGTGGGTGATAGATAGTCTGTCCAATAGCCCATATTTTTTACCCCATTTTTTCTGTTCTAATAAACAAATCAGAACTTTATTTAAGAAAGACTATCCAGGCTCTAATTAATAGGTACCGACTATCACATTTCTAATATAGTTTTATGGAATTTCATCCACCGGGGGTTTTAGACTGCAATTCAATCCTTTTCAAACATCATTCTCCAGCTGAATCTGCTCCAAAACATGTCGGATTACTGTTTGAACGTCAAAAGAGTACGTTGAACTTGTAGATACTTGAATCTTACAATATTTTGTTTGGCGTGCAGCAGATGATATTGTTGATGACTCAATTCATTTGTTCACTGGTCATACTGGCAAGTTTCCTAACTTCTTTTTCCATTCAATTTAATATTCATTGATTTGATTATGACTCTATACTTCAGAAGGGACTTCTACTTATTCACAAAAATACATGACGCAGGAGAACAGATCTCTATTCCTTTGTATCGTTTTTTATTTAGTTGGTCTTTATAATGCCTTTTCTATTTGGAAACTCTAATTGTTCCAGCCACTACCTGCCAAACTCTAGCAAAACTTTGTTGTAATTTGCTGTCGTAACCCACATACACACACCTTCATGCATAGATGAATACAATAACATACAAATTTCTTTTATCTGTGCACATATTGTTCTATTTTTTTTTCCTGAGACACATTCTTCCTTACATAAATTCAACGGAAAATTTATGTTTTGGTTTGAATATCTTTTGCTATACATGACGTATAAACTGATTGATGTCATTGTTTTGAAATATAAGCCATCAGATTTCTTTTTCATTTCTTGTTTATGCAGGTGAACTGTATGCCGTTGCCTGTAGTCCAACAGATCCTGCTCTAGTGGGCACTGGAGGTGGTGATGACAAATCCTTTCTTTGGAAGATAGGCCTAGGAGACTGGGCGTTCGAGCTCCAAGGTTTACATCTAATGCCATCTTGATGGATGATAGTAGTAATGTGAACTGAGCACAAGTTTAAGAATTATTTACCATAAATTCGTTTTTCTATTAAGTTTATTTCTTGTATTTTGGCTTTTTATTTTCAGTTTAACATTAACAACATGTGAATTGTATAAGAAGCTATATAGAAACAGGAGATAACAAGAACTAGGACAAGAGAATTAAAGAAAGAACAGATGGAAAGAGCCGAGATAAGTGAGAAGTCATAAAGCAAGAGAAAGGGTGCAGACTAGAGAATGCTCGTTTGGCAATTCATTAATCTGAACTCAGTGTATCAACATTTACTGATATGTCAAACTGTTTGCTTCAATTATTTATTAAAGTGTATGTTTCTGAGACTTAACATTCTTAAAACTACCTTGCAGGTCATAAGGATTCGGTATCCAGTTTAGCTTTCAGTGCTGACGGTCAGTTGCTTGCATCCGGAGGATTTGATGGAATGGTTCAAATTTGGGATGCTTCTTCGGGAAATTTAAAATATCGTTTTGAAGATCCTGATGGAGGTATTGAGGTACTTTAATTATCTAATAATTGGTACAACTTTTTTTGTGTGTACAATTTGGGTTTTTAAGTTTGTGGTTCTTCAGTGGGTTAGATGGCATCCAAGAGGACACTTGATCTTGGCTGGTTGTGAAGACTCTACTGTTTGGATGTGGAATGCAGACAAAGGTGCCTATCTTAACATGTTTTCAGGGCATGGAGCTAGTGTGACTTGTGGTGATTTTACTCCTGATGGTAAGCCCTTAATTTCTCTTTTCTTTTACCTTGCATTTTTTTATCTGCTTATGTACAATCTTAAGATTTTGATTGTATCTCTTCTCATCTTCATTTTTTGTCTTTTGCTCTAGGTAAAACAATCTGTACCGGTTCTGATGATGCAACTTTAAGGGTATGGAATCCAAGAAGTGGTGAGAATGTTCATGTTGTACAAGGTAATAGCACCTTTGATGTTTTGTAGATAATCGTGATTTTGGGAAAAAAACATATCATCTTTAAATTTTATCTCTGTGTTAACTTAGTTCTAGCTTTGCAACAGGAATTTAGAATGTGAGTTTTGATATTGTTATAGTTAATTGCTAAATACTTTACCTATATCTTGTTGTTGACTAGATTTAATTTAGACAGGGAATGGTATCTTGCCTAGATGCGCTAACTCTTAAGCTCAAGATTTGGTCTGTTTTGCATTTACTGTGATTTACATTCCAATTATTCCCTAATGTCAAAGATAGAATAAGAGCAATGATGCATGAATCGTTTGAACAATCTAATTGTTCATGTAGTTGAAGGACCTTATAGCTTTGAAGCTATTTTTGATGATTTAATGCTTGCCTGATCACTTGGATGTAACAAGCTT
>JANQBM010000222.1:292281-305964 GCA_025594535.1 Erythroxylum domingense
TAAACCGAAACCATATTGACCCGATAATTTCAATTTAAATGGAGATAATTTACTAATTTTAATAGAAGTAAATTTGTTATTTAATACTGATAATCGGACAATACAACAAAGCTTGTTCGCGATAAGATCGAGACACGACCAAGCGCTTCAAGCCAAGATGTCCGAAACGTCGGTCCCGTGGACGACACGTCTTATTCTTTCCGTTGCCTCCACCATGTGCGACGCAGCTCGTCGCTCCGACGGCACCATTAACCGCCGCCTCGCAACCTTCATCGACTTCAAATCTCCTCCTACTCCGACCAACCCTATCCGCTCCGTCTTCTCCTCCGACGTCTCCATCGGCGATCCCTCCCGCCACCTCTGGTTCCGCCTCTACACTCCGTCGTCAACACCTGTGCCATGTCCTCTTCCCGTGATTATATTCTTCCACGGCGGAGGTTTCTCCTTCCTTAGCGCCGCTTCCAGATCGTACGACCTTGTCTGCCGTAGGTTCGCTCTCAAGTTTCCCGCCATTGTCGTCTCTGTCAACTACCGTCTCACTCCTGAACACAGATATCCTTCTCAATATGACGACGGTTACGAAGTCCTCCAGCACCTCGACCGCAATCGCCCCCCAAATGCCGACTTATCCAAGTGCTTCCTCGCGGGCGACAGCGCTGGCGCCAACTTAGCGCATCACTTAGCAGTCCGCGCTTGCCGCACCAGATTCGAGCTAGTGAAGGTGATCGGTCTGATATCGATACAGCCGTTCTTCGGAGGGGAGGAGAGGACGGAATCGGAGATACGACTGAAGGAGACGCCATTGGTGTCCGTGAACCGAACCGATTGGCTGTGGAAAGCATTCTTGCCCAAGGGAGAGGATCGAGATCATTACGCGGTGAACGTGAGCGGCCGTAACGCGGAGGATATAACGGCTTTGGAGTATCCAGAGACGGTGGTGGTGGTGGGAGGACTAGATCCGTTACAGGATTGGCAGAGAAGGTACTACGAGTGGTTAAAGAAATCCGGGAAGAAGGTTACGTTACTCGAGTATCCAAACATGTTTCACGCCTTCTATGTGTTTCCAGAATTGCCCCTATCCTCTCACTTATTTACACAAATTAAATCTTTTGTGGAGAGAGTTGCTAAATTGTAATTAAACAATAATTATAATAAATTAGTCATTATTTATTATCAATAAATAGTAATATTTGAATATTTGAGTTTAAATTCAATTAAACATATATTTATTTCATTAATTTTGAGTCAATTCACTAAATTTTATAATTAATTATATTTAAAATTTTATAAACTTCAAACTTAAATCCAATCTAAATTAAATACTCAAATCAAATTCAAACCCAAAATAATCCATCAAATTTTCTGTTATATTTATTATGTTTCAACACTGTTTTGTTAAATCTTAATATCTGATACCGGAATATTATCATGTGCCCTTCCTCAAAATCTGTGCCATTGTTGTACTGTTCTGTTCCTTCCCGGCTTTCAGGAACAATGACATGGAAGCTACGTTAAAGCAGATTTTGTGAGGAAGAACTAGATTTGTTGTTAAGTCTTGTGTGGTATGTTTTTTTAAATTTGCGACCTCTAACGTTGTATCTGTGTCGTGCCATAATTTAGTAAAAAGGTTGTATGAATTATTTAGAAAAAGATGTGACTTTGACTTTTATTCTTCAAACCCAATCCTAATCAGACTTCCTTTTCCAAGAGGAAGAAAAAACAGAGAAGGGATTCGAAGGTGTATGTATAATATGGATTTGAGATGCAATTGGACTGTTGAATTCTCTTCACTTTCTCCTTTTCTCTCTATCATCCTCTTCTTCTGGTTCTCAAGTGAGACTCAAGCTTCAAAATAATCTCTCCTTTTGCTCTGGTTTCGTCGATTAACAACAAAGACCCGGTCTTTGATTGATTCATAAGGTGGGTATTTGTTCAATCTCTCCCTGTTTCCTGATTAAGTTCGTTTACTGATGTTTTGGTGTTTGTTATTTGTGTTTCGTTTTTTCTGTTGAATATCCGTAGAATTGAAGAGATTATGTTTGAATTTGAATTGGGTATTGGGTTTGAAGGGGGTTGGTGATCATAGTAGAGCAATCTGAGGAATCTATTCAGACCAAGATTTTCCCCTAAACCTCATGTTTCAGGCTATTTTCGTAACGTTGTTCTTGTTCAGTTTTGTGCCAACTGTTAACTAAAGTTCGTTTGCTTTGTCTCTGTATGAAATCAACTAGAGGAGCGTGCACGTTGCTGCATCTTGTGCGCTGTTGGGGCGTATAACAAAGGATGAATCATTCTGTGAGGCCTTTGTATGGAAAAACCTCACAGAGTAGAGGTAGGTCCCATGGTTGGGCTGCATTTGACCTCAAACAGAGACTGAAAGAAGGTGGTCGATCTGAAGTTGTCACAGATTCGGACCCGTATCCGCCGATATCAGGAAGCGAAACCTCTCTGCCCGGTAGAATCTTGCCGGGGAATAATGTATTTACTTCAAAGTCATTTTCATCTGTACTTCAACCTTCAGTGGATTTTCCAGTCTTAAATGAGGATGGTCGTATCAATAAGTTAACTCAAGGTCCTTGTTGTGGTGGTAATATTGTTATTAAGGAGAACAATCCAAACTCTGCAATCAAGAAGCTCAAAGAGCAGCATGGCTGGGCTGATGATAGCTTGATTGAGGAAGTAATGGTTTCTGTGGATAATGATGTTGATAAGGCGTCAACTTTGTTGAACAGAATGGTTTCTGGTGTCAATTCTGCTGAGAATGTGGGAGCACAATGTAGCACCATTCCCGACGATTGTCGATGCGACAAAAGATATGCTGAACATGTTTTGTTTCCAAAGAGTAAAAACCTTGTTGAAGTTGCTGCAGATATTGCTGATCTTAGGTCTACACTTGAGGATGCTCTCGAAAAGAATAAAAAAGGGCAACAATTGCATTCATCTTATGAGCCGAGGAATTCTGACGATGCTGCAACGAACATGAAATTGATTCTGGGACACTTGAAGTCTGTACCTGTTGAGCCAGAGTGGGAAGAGGATGATTTTTACTTGAGCCACCGAAAGGACGCACTTAGGATGATGAGGTAGGCATGCTCTTTATCCCCTTTGTTCATTGAACCTAGTGCTTTAGGTGGTTGATGGTTTCATTAACTGTTTCGATATGCATCAAAAGATGCGAGTTATGCTAATTTTCTCAAGAAAAGATGCGGCATGTTGTCAATGTTCTTTTCTGGCCACATATATCTAGTAATTTGATTCCAACAATTCTCTGCCTTATATTGAATAGGTTGGCGTCCCAGCACTCGAGGGCTGCTACGAATGCGTTTCTTAGAGGAGATCATTTTTCTGCCAAACAAAACTCGCAGAAGGCTCAAGAGGAGTGGTTGGCTGCTGAAAGCCTCAACAGTAAGGCAGCCAAAGAAATTTTAAGCTTAAGGAATAGTGGAAACAATCTCTGGAAATTGGACTTGCATGGTCTTCATTCAGCTGAAGCTATTCAAGCATTAAATGAACATCTGCTAAAAATCGAGACCTGTTGCCTGGCAAGTCAGCCTGTATCTTCAGATAAAGTGAAAACAAAAGATACGGATGCACATTATTCCTCTTCTGAGGCTTTCAACAGGATTGATAAAGCAAACTTGGATAAGCAGAAGTCAACATTCAGGCAGAGACCAACATCAGTTCAAGTGATAACAGGTTTCTTCTTCTTCAATCATACAGAAATGTGTTTGTTGAATTACCAATACAAAAAAAGTCGGACAAAAAAGAGTACGGAGAAATGAATGTCATTTATCTGGCTTGGCACTACAAACTTTTGGTCTGCATGTTTTATTTCATATTTCCTTCTCTTCTAGATAAACAATGAATTGATTAAACAGCCAAACAATAGCATGGTTTTTGGAAGTCAGCATCCATGTTTGGTATGCTGGTTGGATACATACTTAACAAGTGGATGTCTAGCTACTGCATGTTGCCTCTGGGGGAGAGTTATGTGAATCATAGAGGAAAAAATTTGCTTTTGCGTGTCCTGCTTGATTTTGATGCTTACAGGACAATGAATTGTTTTCATGAGCACGCATGCATGCTCACACCCATCATTGCAAATCAGTATTGTAGTGCAGCAGCTCTTGGATAGGAGATGAGATCTTCTATGTCGGGTACTTTGTGCTAACTCTTTGCAAGGTCTTATCCACATTGTTCTCTGTTCTTCTATGTTGGGTACTTTGTGCTAACTCTTTGCAAGAAGATCTTATCCACACATTTTTCTGTCCCTTTTGTTTGTGTAAATGAGATCTTCTGGCACGAAGTACCCGCACAGAAGATCTCACCCCCTTGGATAGGAGTCATCTCGTGTGAAAGATGCTTGCTATGTTAGGCAGTGTTGCATAACTCAGTACACAGTTTGGGTTGAATGTTTTATGTATGGTACAGGAGTAGGCAATCACAGCCGAGGACAAGCTGCACTGCCAACTGCTGTCAGAAGTTTCCTCAATGAAAATGGGTAACACCCTCTTCTGTCTTGTCTTTTTTAAGGTAGTCTAGATAGAATAGTATACATGATTATCATCCATACTTTACTGAATTTTTCTATTTAGTGATGATAATTTCATCATCTAACTATAATTTCCATTAACAGCTATCATTTTGACGAGGTAAGGCCAGGCATGATCACTGTGCGGACCAAATTTCGGGCACCATAGCCAGTACATAATGTTGTAACAATATCACTGCCCTTAAAACTGTTGTATAATTTCTATGATCATAGAATTAGCAATATTAACCTGTATTTGTTCAGTAGTCTATAGAAAAGACAAATGTTTTGAATACTTTTGGTTCAATAAATTTAACAGAATTTGCACTCTTGAGGACCTATATCATTTGAACTTGAATGGGGTGAAAGAAGAATCACAATATCAATGTTTTATCACAAGTTATTACATTCCACTATTTTGCTTTTTAATATCAAGAGCTTCCTTGAGTTTTCTTCCCAGTGCATAAGCCAATGGTGGAGGAACAGCATTCCCAATCTGACGGTGTTTGTGCTGAATGTTTCCAGAAAACCGATAACTATCTGGAAATCCCTGTAATAAAAGAAGAGATTAAGGGCACAGGCTATGCAATCAAACCAAATTTTGTCCATTGACTTTGGATGAGTTCGTCTGGAACTTTTTTGCTGTAAAGGGGTAGCTCTTTCTTATCTATACCTCAAAACATGACTAAGAAGCTTAAACTTGTTCAATAAATAGGAGATTCAATGTACCTGAGATCTTGCACATTCACGAACTGTAAGGATTCTGTTCTGTTCAGGATGAAAGCACATCCCTACCTTGCCCATGGGTTGAGGATCCGTAATTGAAGTTGGGAAGTTCCCTTCCCAATCCAATCTTCCAAAGAGGCCCTTCCACTGGTTGTGACGCTTAGCTGTATTTGGTAGGCACCAAGGTATGAGATCAACCATTTGCCCAGTAGACAATTTAACCTGCATTTCAGAACAATTATCTCAAGAACTACAGAAGAATCTAATGACATTCAAACAAGAAGTCCAAAGTATGTACCTTTTCATCTGGCAGGTCACGCCAGTCTGCACCTGGCCTCTTTGGTATATGCTGACATCTTATGAGATTCAACTCATTCATTTCTTTTGATAT
Organism: Erythroxylum domingense; assembly: GCA_025594535.1. Taxonomy (NCBI): domain Eukaryota; kingdom Viridiplantae; phylum Streptophyta; class Magnoliopsida; order Malpighiales; family Erythroxylaceae; genus Erythroxylum; species Erythroxylum domingense. Next base: position 297,930 of record JANQBM010000222.1, read on the forward strand.
GTGATCAGTCAGCACAACCATGTCTCCTCGAATTTTCTTTTGGAACCATGAGGTTGGATCATCATTATACTGGACAAGAATGGTTTAGATGCTGACAAACATGATCTGCATTTTACTTGTCAAGAAATGCCAAACTGAGATTCTAATATATAAATGTACCTCCAGATTCATCTTAGAGGCCCCATTTCCAACAGCAGGAAGATCACCAATTGTATCCCTAACTGTTATGGCACGGAAAGGCGCTCCACCGGCAGTACTTTGAACAGCAGCATACTGTGAACCCTCTGACAATGTGATCCTCAGCTCTGGGACTGCAAAGACATGCATGGGTTCTGGCCATTCTGGAAGTACCTCTCCGGGGGAAGCTGCCCATATAAATGCTCGTTTTCGTGACTGAGAAACTCCGAAAGTTCCAGCTTCCAAAATACCGAACCGAACCTAAAATGTAAACAGTTACATGATCATAGGCAATTTAGTTTCTTCCTGTTATGTGCTCCAATCTCTGGTTTTTCTTGTTCTTCCTTTATTTTTTGGTTTAGTTCTTGGGAAGTGTATGTAGAAATGAATGATAGAGATGCTATCAAGGATGACAGCATTTACCTGATAACCCATCTCAAGAAGTGAAGCCAGAGTTAAACGAAAAGTTTGTCCCTTGTTAAAGGAGACAAAGTTCCTCACATTCTCTAGCAGGAAATACTTTGGCCGGAAATAATCAGCAAATGATAAGAATGCTAAAATCATCTCGCATTGCACTTTACTCCAAGTGCTTTGATTAAACCTATTCATTCCAGAAAATCCCTGCGAAGAAAAGGCTTTGTTTTGTTCTTAAGCTTGTCATCCACTAAATAGCACACACTAAAGTTTAAAGGAAGTCAGAATTCACGCATGCCTGGCATGGTGGCCCTCCATTGATAAAATCAACCTCTCCTGGAGATGGCAAATCGCTAACCACCTTCTCATTGAGTGCAGCAGCCAATTCAGCGGCTTCAGGAGTTGATATACAATCATCTGTATCTCCACACTTTTCCATTATGGCTCTGCATTGGAATCCATAAGTAATCCTTTCAAACTGATTACAAAGAAAAATGCAATCGTAACCACGATGCAATTTACCTACCTAAGTATAACATTGCAATTATTCACAAACACTAAGGACTCCGGATGATTAAGCTTGAATGCTTCACCAGCAGGTTCTTCATATTCAATAGCCCATTTGGTCGATGAAACACCTACAACATCAGAATCAACAGATAATCATCATCAAATCCAAAACGATAGATACCCAAGTTTAGTCAGTTTGAGATTCCGTATAGTGAGGGAATTTACCAGCTTGTCTCAACCCCTCTGACAAACCACCACAACCAGCAAATATGTCCAATGTGGCCAAACAATTATCCTGAGATGCTTCTTTCTGTTCATTAACGTCTATATCAGTTTCTCCCTCTTTACACTTACCCTTCCTCTTTCTAGTTGCAGAATCACAATCCCCACTCCCAGTTGAGTACCTTAACCTGATATGAGCTGGTAACTGCAAGAGTATAACACGATTCAAATGAAGAGCAAAGCCAGCTTGAGCACCATTTTCACAGGACAATTTGCTTAGATGTTGGAATGAATAAATAAATCAGCTTGAGTCAATAAAATAGGCACTTCTAAATTTACCTGCTTCAGAGACCCTTTAGCTGGATCATACAGATGCTCACAAAAGAAAATATGATCAAAATTTACAAGAGCATTGCATGTCGGCATATCATTTTTCTTTCTGACCTCACACTTTCCTTCTATTGCCTCAACTGAAAAAACATGTGTTTCTTCACTGTAATAGACCTGAAATTATAAGCCATTAGAACTATTAGTAAATGGGTTCATAAGAATATACACAAGAGTCTCTTCACAGAAGATAATCAGGATATGTTTATAGATAAATAAGGCACTGGTTAACAAGAACTTTTACTCAAATATTTTCTTGAGTTCACCTCACGGATATCTGAACAATATGCCTTCTCAGCTGAGATGTCCTCAGGTCTAAAAAATCTTTGGATTTTAACATTTGTTGAGCTTGCTTTGGCTTGTTTGCCTTCCACCGAACCATTGATCTCCATCAATTGGCAAACTACATAAGGTTTTAAACCAACATTCCTTCCAGCCTTGAAAACTTCATTCTCCTCCTTTTCCCAAGCAAACTGATGAGGGCACACATATACAAAATCATGAACAAAGTATTCAGTTCCCCTGTATAGAAATCGAGTCCTAGAAGGATCCACTTTGAAAGTATCCTTGTCCCTTTCAGCATCTTTTAAGTTACATGAGTGGCATGTACCAGTACCAAGACCTATGGTATCAAAGGGAAGACTGAAGAAGGCACCCCTCTCAGGCCAATATAAGCTTTTGCAGTAATATTCTACAGGTAGCCCTTTCCTTTCTCTCTCTTCAGCCCTTGCTCTATCAATTCTATCAGCATTGGCATTATCTTTTCTATGTTGATGTCCCCATGGTGTTTTTCGCAATTCAAGAATAACTGGCTGTTTAACATCCTCCAGTTCATAATCCATGCACTCATTTGTCAAGAATAATTCTCTTTCCTTGGCTGTATTACCAAGAACAGTCTGGGATCCTCTTTTCATCTCCCTCCCATGGAACATTTTACTTCCATCCAATGCCTCAAACATATATTCCACAAAACATATGAAAGGAAGTTCTTTTGATTCATCAAACTCTAATAAAACAGCACTGCCAACATCGATCACCTCTCCATGAACAATTGCTTGTCTATAAATTGTTTTATCAGTACATGTTTTGCTCACAGGTTTACCTTCCCATCTCACTCCATTCTTTGCAGAGTGAGATTTAGGTCGTCCTGAAGCTGAAGAAGGTCTTTGTGCTGTCTCTGAAGGTATTAGCTGCTCCTCATCAGAATCATCTTCATTTTCCTCTTGATCCTCAACCTGATCATCTTCCTTAACTTCACCGTTAGTTTCCTCTTTTATATCCTCTGGTGAGTAGTTGGAATAATATTCACCCCAAATTCTGTTGATCAACCGAGTTGTTGTTGCCTGCATAACCTTCCTCTTAGATACAGCAGAGCCAATAGCAGCCATTGCTGCATGAGGATTTAAATTTGGTTGATTCTTCTGCACAATTTTCTTTTTCTTCACCAACCATTTGGTATGGTGTCTTTCCTCCATTTTTTTAGTAAGTCCAGTGACAAATGCGCATCTTTTGATCTTTGCATCAGGATATTCAGCAAAAAGTTGCAATATTATCTGTCCATGCACAACCACATACCGCTCAACAGCTGCAGGATCAGAAGAAATGTAAGCACAATGATCTTTCTTGAACTCAGAAACTTTCTTGATTACATCTGAAAAAGAAAGCCTTGACACCCGGGTTTGTTCCTTTAGCAAAGTGATGATGCTTATTGCAACTTGTGCTGTTTTGAGAACTGGCTTATACCACGGAGCATATTGCTTCGATGGCTTTCCAAGTCTATACCTGAATACATTTTTTCAAACAAAAAAACATCAAGATCAAGAAAGAAGGACAATATGTAAATATCTTCAAAGATCATCTTATAGTATTAATGTACATACTGTGCTACTAACCAACAATGGGAGATTACTTGCCCTACACCTAAGAGAATCAGAGATTCTTGCCTACCCCTCCCCATCCTTCAAACCAAGTTTCTAAAAGTAATTCTACTGTTGTCACTGATAAATGCTACTTGGTGCTAATAACAACCTTAGGATAAGTTACTCTTGAGCCATCCACCCTTCAAAAATGTATTAGTCAACCAAAACCTTCATAGACTTAAAAAATTTGGTGGTCAACTCTTAAAGTAGGAATAAAGATGAATTGCAGTTTAGATACAATAACAAAAATGTAAGCAGTACCATGCCATATCTGTCCGGATAGAGACAAAAATCATTGATGAGCCAAATTCAATCATCCACTCCTTAATTGCACTCAAAAAAATTGGCAGACCATTCTGATCATGTGCCTCAAAAGCAACAGAAGAAGACTGATTGGTGTCATTCTCCAGACAGAACCCACTTCCAACATCTTCAGACATCAGTCCTGAACCGAAGATTGTGACATCAATATCTTCACATGGCCTCATTGGGAGAAGCTCCAACGAGATCAGCCTAGAGTCAGAGTTATAAAGTGACCAGTTATTGAGCATTTGCTTAGGAAGGTCATCAGGATCAAGAGTATCTTCACTGGCAATAGCAACATATTCATCAGTTTCTTCATCAGAGTATTTGTAATATGCAGGGAGTGGGTAATCATTTGCAATTTCATCTTCATTAATTTTGATGTAGATAGTGTTTGAGGCAGAGGTTGAACTTTGATTTTTTCGTTGCCTCCTGCTAGAGTGCCAATACTCTTCTTCTTGCAGTAACCTTGCCAACTTTGCATCTTCATCTTCGTCAGCCACAGTGGCTGACGAGTCAGAATGATTAGCCACTGCCTGCAAATCTTCAAGTTTGGGACCAATTTTCAAGCTCCCACCACAATGTGCTGCCTTTGTCAGCATCAAACTCCCATGTTTTTGGCTTTCATCCCTTAATGCAATCAGAACTGGCAAATCTTCAAAGTTCTGGTCATTCTTTTTTGAGGTCTCGTCTAAACCTCTTAATTGGTTGTAAACAAATTCACCCTGAGAAATAACAAAATCCTTAATGGATGCTGCAGTGGAGAAACACTTGCTTCCACTCATTGATCGAACAACTCCAGCAAGCAACTCATCAAGAGTTAAATTAGGATTTCCCCCCAAGGATTTTGAAAGTTTTTTGTAAACTTCAATGCAAGCACGAGCTTTTTCAAAGAAATGATCATAGAACTTTTTATAGCTACTAGCAGGTTTAAGGCAATCATAATCAGCAATATCTGTTGTAAGCCACACAACTGGAGAGCCATCTTCATAACCAGAGATGTCCCATCCTTCTATCCTTCCAAAGCCTTCACATCTCACACGTTTTTCATTTTCTTTGTCAAGATTCTCTTCAAGAGGTAATATGACACCAGAAATAAACAAATCAGAAACTTCAATCATCTCCAGTGGCAGTGGATTGCCATCTGAATCATGCAAAATGAAATCAGTTAGCCTCCGGTTTGCACGACCTTCTTCTTTTCCATCAGTCAAGCGAACAGCTAATAACTCTTCATCAACAACATGATCCTTTTTTGACTCAACCACCGAGGACTTTTCAGACAACTGCAATGATTTCTCTTTAAAATCTTTGCAAGCAGCAGCTCGTTTTGGTCTTTTACATGCATCTACAGATACATCATTGATTTGATGAGAATTCCTTTTATTGCCTTTCCTGTTGTTTGTAGCTTCCTTCTTTTTGTCAGAAAAAGTGGAACTTTTCTTCCCTTTGTTGTTCTTCATTTCTGTTACAGAGCACAGGTTTAGAATACATGTAAAACTTTGGAAAGAATATTAAAAAGGCAGCAAATCACTTAACAGGACGCATATAAATGACCAAATACTTGCTTAAGACATGTGAACTATCAACAGGTAGTTTAAACGCAAAAGGAAATAGGAAGACTTGTATTTAATATTTACAAAGGCCACGGGAATATGTACCAGCCATCTGACATGAGTACAAGAAATCCATTTCTGAGGACATCCAAAATATGCACAAGCCAACAAAGATGAAAATTAAAAAAAAAAAGGCGAAAACGTTCTATATGAGGTCAGTAAAGGTTGAAACAAGTAAAGAAAGTCATTAACAAGTAAGAAACGTATCCAAAAAGGAAAAGGATTCGACTAAATGGCTTCCAACAAGTTGATCAACTGGGTTGCTTATCTGGTGGACACTATGCAAACCAATTACAGTCCTCTTTTTCAAAATGAATAAACACTGATAATGTGCAGTATACCTCTTTGAATCATACTTGAACGAAATACAATTTTGCTAAAGACACCAGAAATGAGAACAACATACAAACACTTAGAGCAAAGACCAGTAATCTTGGCTAGCACATTACACTAAGGTGCATTCTACACATGGAGAGTAAAATGAGTAATGAAAACTTCTGGGCTTTTCATTTTAATCCAAATATCACAAAAACAAATAGATTAAAAAAAATAAAACATGAATCATATCTGGGATGTAAGGAGCAATCTAACAAAAGGCATAAAAGTCAACATGCTACAGAAAGAAAGCAACAATCTTGATATCTAATCAGCACAATAACAATCCAGAATCCACAAAAGCTACAAAGTTGAGTGAACAAACAGAAGTGGGGTTTGCATACCTTCAGACGAAGTTTTACAATTTGAAGACTTGGGCACTTCTGGGGGCAAAAGCAGTGCAGAAGATCCCATCCTTTTTATACCAAAATTCTGGAGAGGCCACACCCAAATCCAAACCCTAGACCTTGGCTGTCTTTTCAATGTTTGTTTGGAAAGGAACCTTTGTACAAGTGGCAGAACTTGCAATGAAATCTTCAACCATGAACTGGGTAAGGCGTGTTACTTATGTTCCAATCTCCCAACTTTGGTAAATACAGACAATGATTAAAGGAAGAGAAGATGAGGGAAAGAGCGGGAAAATCACTGACACCACTTTCGGTTTTGGCACACAACCTGAAAGTGTTTGGCGCCCAATCCAAATTGCCATTGTTTCAACTCTTTTCTTCTTCAAAACAAAACAAAACAAAGGTCAAATTTTTAAGTCAACCCTTCAATTTTTGAATAAATATTAAATATATAATCCATCTTGCAATTTTATAAAACTTTTATTTTTTAGACTTATTTTTTATATACTTAATAATAAATATTTTATTTGCATATAATATATCATTCCACAAATTTATAATAACAACACCAACTCAATAAAAATTATATTGACGCTTAAAATCTAAAAAGATTCATTAATATGCAATCTTATTATTAACTAGTAAAAAGATTATTCTAAATTATTATCATCATTATCATCGTACTCAGTCTGAAATTTCGCAATAAAGCGAGGTTTTGGAAAATTTGATAGTATGCAGCCTTACCTTTACAAAATAGAGAGGCCGTTTTCGATAGACCCATATGTAAATATGACAATGAAAAAAATAATACATATTAAAAGAGTAGATATATAAAATTGATATGCTAAAAAATATGTAAATAAAATTAAAATAATTGAATAAATAAATATGGTAAAAAAGAATAAAATAAAAGGTTGATGTATCAAGTTATGTAAAAAAATCGAATGAACTTGCTTTATACTGTTACAGTAGTAAGGTTAATCAGTGAAGTATTACAAAAATTAGATTAAAAAAAGATAAAAGCATATGAATATATTCCCACCTAAAGGTCAAAGCGATGCAACTTGTGTCTTACCCTCGTTAATGAGCCATGATACATAAAAAGGTTTTTCTAAATCACCCATATATATATATATATATATATATATATAAGAAGAAGAAAAACTAGAAAAATCAAATAATTCTTATAAATTTTGATGCGAAATCTCAAATTTTATATAAAAAGGAGATAAGATGTGAAAGTTTTTTATAATTATAAACAGTAAGTGGACCTAAGTTTAAATTAGGATTATCGTACAATCAAATTAGACTTAAAAAATTTTATAAACTGTGCATTCGACCTTAATGAATACATTGGACCACTAATTAAAAGGTAAATGATATTATTTTTTACATAAGTGATGCTTAATCTTTAGGGTTGTTTGTGTAGAGGGTTAGTAATGGAATGTATCACATTTCTATCATTTTGTTGAGGGTGGAATGGAACAAAATGGAATGAAAGCGGAAGGTTTCATGTTACTTTCTATTTCATCTTAAACAGTAAAAATAAAAAACCTTCAATTTAGAGAGTTTAGGATATAACGCAAACTAATAAATACATACTACTTAATATATCCTCAATAATTTTTCTTAATACTAATTACTTCTTCTACCACCTCTTCTTTTTCTTAATAGTAACCACGAAAATATTGTAAATATAAATCACATATAATATAATAAAATTTATTAAATAATTAATAATAATATTTTTATATAATTAATAATAAAT
>JANQBM010000222.1:370544-391211 GCA_025594535.1 Erythroxylum domingense
ATGTTTGGTATGTCATGCAACCAGAATGGAAATCCCCTGACATTTCCATTTAATTATAATTAACAACACAAAAAAATCATTTGTAATGAAAAAGAATTATCAAATTTTACAAAATATTATAATATTAAGATTATTAAATTAAGGGTAAGAAATTTTAGATAAAAAATCATGATCTTTAAAATTATTTAAAAAATAAAATCATGATCTTTAAAATTCTTTAAAAATTTTCTTCTAATTTTAAATTTTTCAAAAAAAGATCCTTTTTTTCAACTTCAGTAAAAAAATAATGAAAATATACACATAATATGAACATTATATATGGACTAATAAATTATTATTTTCATAACGATTTAATTTAATTATTAAATTCGACAATAAGTCAAATTTAATTAATTCGGGTCATATACTTAATTGGCTTATTGTATCAATGATATTTGATTAGTCCGCGTTTGATATTCATATTGCATGTATCTCATCATTATTTTTAACTCGATTATAAGAAAATTAATTTTATGAAAAACTTAAAATTAAAAGAATTTTTTTCCACAATTTAAAAAATTGTAGGATTTTTTAAAATTTCTATTTGTATTTGTTACCTTTAAATTAGTATTTTTTGGTAAGTCTGTAATTTATTATGATTGTTTCTAAATTACTACGAGATACTGTAAATTTAAGAATAATAATCACATACCCATAAGTCCATTCACCCTCGATGAATGGTCCAATCCTAAGGCATGCATAAAGCCCTTGTTCTTGAATTTCTTTGATGAACTTCACCAAATCGTATCTTCCCTCAAAATCATACTGCAAGAGCAAGAAAATAAAAATTATAGAAATTAAGTTTGTATAAAATCAAAGTCAAATATTTAAATTCGATTTGATTCGAATATAAATCCGAACTCAAAAATAATTTCAAATTCAATCTTAAAATTTTTTCTATAAATAAAAACATCTGTTTCAATTTTACTATTTCAACTTTGTCCCAACTCATTTCATCCACATATTTCAATAATCTCACGTAAATATGCGGTTAAGATGAATTGATACACGGTTAAAACAGTAAAAATAGAGCAGGTAACTTTTTTCTGATTTGATCAATACGTACGTGTCCTTGTCGGGGCTCGTGATGGTTCCAAAAGACGTAAGTTTGAATCACATCCAAACCTCCCTCCTTTGCTTTGGCTATCAAAGACGGCCACATCTACACAAGAGAGTACGCGTAATTTCTACTTTTTTTTACGGATATCAAATAAGAAAATACTATTTTAAGAACTTTGAGATATATTTTATTCAATATTTTAAAAAATCATATTGAAAGTGAAATCAAGATAATAAAAAAAATTAAGATTTAAAAAGTTTAATAGGTTTTAAATTATTTTAAAACCGATTAAATATTAAATAAAAATTAAAAATTAAAAATATAATTAAATGATATTTTCAAAATTTATTGAAAAATTTAAAATTTAATTAAAAAAGTTTAAAAATAAAAATTAATTAATTAATTTTAATTTATAAAAATTAATTATTTCAACAAAATTTATTAAAATAAGTTGAATTAAAAATTAAAAATTAAACTTAAAAATTTAAAATTTTAAAATTAAATCAATGGAACTGTTTTAATTTTTAATAATTAATTTTATTCCTTACACGTGTTTGTTAGGGGAAAGGACATAAGGATAACATGACAAATAACAACGACAATAAAAATAATGCTTCCTACACCTAACTCTAAAATGAAAATGACATGATCTAGCCCCTCACGGGTAGCTTAGTGGTAAAAAAGGGGGAGGATTGTGTGGAGGTTGTGGATTCAAACTTAAGAAAGAGTAGCTTTTATTTGAGGTAATGTAATCTTTTTGGTAATGGCTCATTATTTAGAGCAGGTATTTTTATTATTGTCTAAGATCAGACTTGAGTTTACCTATCTATAAGTTTAAGTGAGTGACTCGTAAATCTCAAGATTAGTTGACCTCGCACATAACAATGGGAGCCCGGCCTCTTTTTGGCTCGAAATTAGCAAGTAATGAGCGGGCCACGGGCTGACTTTACAAAACGACGTCGTTTTGTCTAAAATAACGATGTTTTTTATTTTTTAATTAAAAATATAGACGAGTCGATTATGGGCTGTTTAATCTGTCGACAGGCGGAGCCGCAGGCCGGCCTATCCTGACCCGAGCGGGCCAAATTGAGTCAGGCTAAAAGTGACCCGGACGTAATCCGACCCATTAACATCCTTAATTAATTAACCTGAGTTATCAAAAAAGAAAATGACATGGTCCAAGAAAACACTTAACATAAGATATGAATGTGCTTCAATTTGTCACCCTTCATTACATATGGATAAAGGATTTTTAATTGTAAAATTTAAGAAACTGTTTGTTTTACTTTTATTTTTGCTGTTGTAATTTTCAATTTTTATTTTAAATAAAAGCAAAATTTTATTTAATTATTAATATTAATATAATTGTATTTTATTCGAATTTTTTTAATTTAAAACTTAACCTAAAATCAGCCCGAAGCCCGAACTCAAAATGCAAATGATCGGACCACAATTAAAAAAAAAAGGGGGAAAAACCTTGATATGGATGTACTGTTTGTTTTTCATCTTCAACAAGCAAGAATGAACGCAGTTGGTGATTTGTAATTTACCTCAGGAGTGCTGCGAGGATAGTGAATTGAACCTGAAAACAGAAGCTTTCTCTTCCCATCAATGATGAGGGACCTTCCATCGTAGCTTACATTTCCGCCGCTTAGTACTCCTCCTGATATTGCCGTCACCGTCACCGTCACCACCATCAGCACAACACAATGGAGCCACCAGTACTTCATCTCTCTGCAAAACCTTCAACGTGTGTTCAACCTTCTCATCAGTTCGCCACCTTAAATACTATACACGCAATGGCCAAAGCAAATCAAGCAAATCCTGATCATGGAAGTCATGACCAGTTTAATAATGGAGTCAATTAACTGTATATGCGTGTGTATATATGTATGCTTGCCTTGTAGTTCTGAATACTCTCGAAAAAGACATTTATGTATATATCTAAATTTTAATTTACTATGATTTCGAATCTTTTTGATTTTTTTGTTTGTGCATGACAAATTAAGTGGAATAAATAAATAAATTTGGGAAAATTAGGATTAAATTTCATAATCTAAGTATTTCCCTTTTATTTATTAATTCAATTAGACAAAATAACACATTTTGTTTTTTCTTTGAAACGGTGGAATTCGTAGTCTCTATCATTTAGATACGTACTGAGTAAATTTTCGGATTGAAACAATAGTCTACAAATCACGCCAATCGAGTACACTATATTAGGTAAGTCCTATACAACAAGCTCGATCGAGAGAGTATAAGTGAGGGATTCGAACACAAGACCTTATAACCTCATATTTTCCTACTTCACCAACTTGACTACCCCCAATGAGCAACACTTTTTGTTTGCCAAACTTAAATAAGATAATGTCATTTTATTTAGGCCTAGTTTGAGAGAACGTTGACGGTTGACAACCTGCTGAAATGATAAGTACTTATTCTCAATAAGTACTTATATGTTTGAAATTGTTGTTTTAGTAATTGCTGAAATGTGAAAATAGTTATTTGGCAAGTACGATTGTAGTTGCTAAAAAAAGATAAAATGACTAAAAAACGCATTGATTTAATAAACTATTAATTGTTGTATAAATAATTAAAAAATATATTATTATTCATATAAATTTAAAATTATAAATAATAAAATATTAATTAAAATAAAAAATATAAATAAAATAAATTTAGTAAATAAAATATTTCATACAAATATATTATTAGTCATATTAATTAAGAGTATATTGGAAAATAATACTTATAGTAAAAGTTATTAATGGAAAGTAAAATTTCTACGGTAGAAACAGTTTCCTATTGCAACCCTCTTTTTGCTTATTGATTTTTACAGTGACACTGCACTTTTCTCCATCCTCTGATTAATTATCACAAATCCAAACGTGTAACTGGATTTGAAAATTATGGTGAATAAGTACTTATCCGTATCACACCGCAGATTTAATCACAACCTTAGCCCAAAACCTTCTTATTCGTTCTAATCAAATTTCAAATTACCTTTAAACTAAAAAAGAAGTTAGATTAAATTCAACCCGATATCATATTTAATTGTTATACCCTTGTGGAGATTGTATCGGTATAAAATTATTTTAATAGAATAATCTCATAATATTAAATTAATGAACTAAAAATTAATATGTCAAATTCAATTTAATTGAAATTGTATTCAAATCTAATATTTTTTCAAATACAATTAATTATAATAAATTAATCAAATTTAAATTAACTCCAACATATCACATTAGATTAAACTCGAATTTGAAAAATAATAAATAATATTCAAATTCTACCCAAACTTTTTTTCTTAGATAAATGAGAAAACTAAAAGAATTATATATAATATAACAACACAAAGTATTGCTCTTTGCTTATAGTTGGGTGGCACGTCATGTTCCTGAGGTGGTTGTGACTTTAAGGTTAAAGCAAAGTACACTTTACACAAAAAAAGAAAAAAACCCTGAAGGAACACAATTGTTATTATTTAACCGTGCACTAAATAATCTTTTAGATTGATGCAATAATTTATAAATCACGTCAATTAAATATTCCGCATTAGATAAATCTTATACGACAAATTCGATTAAAAAAAAGTATAAAAACTTAAACACAAAATCTTTAAACCCTATAATCCCTACCTTACTAACTCAACCGTCAAGCAAAGAAAACACACATTCCTTATAAATATAAGCTAATGGCATCACATCAAATTACCTGAAAATTCACAAGCTGGGTGAAGCAGAAGGATTTGTCTTTTGTACAACAATTACCGTTATAAGAAAATAATTAATCTCTATATATATATTACGTGCCATAGAAGGCAAAGTGACCTTATACCATAATTTTTACAACACAAAAACTCTACTTTTAATATTTAAAATTTTGTACTAAAAATGTTAAGATTTCATAAGCGGTAGGAGAAACTTAGTAATTTAGTTCGTCTAATTCAAAGTTAATAGAATAAATTTTAAGTTGAATGGACTTGAATGATTTAAAAAAATTAATCAGAATACAAGTTGAATTGATCAAAACGAATATGATCCAATTGATATTGATTATATTGAGCATACTAATTTTTAGATCGAAAAAGAAGAACTATCACTTGATTTTAATTATAATAAACTTAAAAAGATGATTTATTAAAAAAAATGCATTTGTCATAACGAATTAATTGAGAACATATATTGATGGTTAGTTTATATCTTATTTTGATTATATTTAAGTTAAAATTATAATGTATTATAAGTTTACAATTGAGAATAATTTCATATATTAATATTTTGTAATTTATTTTGATATAGTAGAAGAAGTTGATGTAAATATGTTGGATGAAATTGTAGTTTATGAATCTTTAAATAACACCAGAGAATTTGCAATTTTTGACGATGATGAGACGTAACTTCTTTTATAAATAAAATTTTGATTTTTATTATTATTTTAAATTTTATATTAGACTCATATTTATTTATTATTAGTTTATTATATAATAACATATATTAGTATATTTTTTATTTTAATAAAATATTTTATTTTTAGTTATTTTTATAAATTTTATTTCTTATTTATTATATATCGATTTTATAGCAATTCATTGTTGATTAAACTTCTAAATTTTAGATATTTTTTCCGACCAATTCGATGTTTGGTATGGTCGGTCCGATTAGACTTGGGAGGAATCTGAATATGAGTACCAATTTTCAAGTTGGGTTTCTGTACAAGCCCGACCCGGCGATTTTCATTTCCAGCTGCATGCAGCCTTTTAAATTTGAATCGACTTCAAATTCAATGAAATCGAGTTTTTAGGTTTTCTCGGGCTCAAATCGAAGGGTAATCCGTAGAAGCGTGAAAAAGAATCAAAATTTACCGCTTCTTCTGAATTCATACGATGACACTCCTCTTTATCAAGCAGCAGAGTGTGGCCATAAATAAACATTTGATTTTCTTTTGTCAGGTGACCGATAACGAAGATCCGTTTCTATTCTCCGGCGAGCGAAGGTGTGAAACTTCTCAATTTCTTCTCGTAACTGCGGATTTCTATGATTAGTATGCTCATCGTGTTGTTGCTTATGTTAGTGGATAGATTCATCAGCTTCCTTATGGTTGAATCGACTTGATTGTGTTACACCATAGCCATCTTTCCGGCGGCCGATTTTGAGATGTATAAATTTTGTTATGGAGATTTATCGAGTCTTTCCCTATGCATTGTAGCTGTTTGATTTATTGACTAGTAGGAGTTTCATCTATTATGTTTGTTTGATGTTTTGGTGTTAACCTAATTACATAAGACTATAAAACTCACGTTCCCCGACATTCGGATTCAAACTCCATTGCCATTCGTTTCCTCTCTCCATAGTACCAAATTCATCCTCTTCCCGAGTTTGTCGAAGGGACACGACCTGAACCATAAATCGACTACTTTACCAACCCGACTCGAACTGACTTGAATTTTTAAACCCGACCCTTCGCCTGCTCTTTTCTATTGGTTCTTACAAACAGGGCAATCAATTATTGGGTTTCCCGCAAATATTCGGAGAAGTTGGGCCCAAACTGGGCAGTCATAACAAATGGCTTACCAGCCCATATGACTCTATCCGATCCAGTTTGGGTCCAACTTGAATCATCCTAACCCGATTTGCCCCGACCCGTCACCAAAACCGACCGGCATCGCCGAACTATGGTCAGTCTTCGACTTTCCAAGCCTTTTGTGTTTGTTGTTAATTCCTCATTTTAAGTCTTTCATGGGTTTCCTTTCTTCTTCTCTAGCGTCACCGAACGATCCTGTTCTTCAATTCCTTATACTTGTGCTTGGAAAACCCGAACACTCCCTCTTTATGCTCTTTCCTCTCAAGTCCGATCTTGAATTAGGGTTTTGCTCTGCTTCGTCTTCCATCTTCGAAACTAGAACCCTAAATCACTCAATCTCTGCCAGCTGCCCGTTGAAACAAATTTCCTACCGATATATGCCTTTTTCTAGCTGTTTGTCAATTCAGTTCAATGAGGGCAAGGCTGCGGAGGAAGAGAAGAAACAGTTGGAGAATGACGGAGAGTTATAGCTACGGTTCTGTGGTGTCACGTAATGGGTCGTGATTGGTGGCAAGGAAGGAGTTCAAGAATGGAACTTGGTTCCTATCCCATTAGACTTCGCCTCTGGACGGAGTAACTTCCGTAATTGTTGGTTGCTTCTGTTTGTTTTTCCTACACATATTTACTTCAGATCTATTTTTATGACATCTTTGGGTTTGTTTCTGATATGATGCTGATATGCTTAAGTTTAACAGATGATACGCATATGTTTTTGTACCAATCTGCACGAACTCTTTATCTTCCTTTCCTGTCTGTGAGTCTGGTGGCTACATCGAGGATGGGGATGGGGCAGTGGGTGTCCACATTACCCAAGTTTGAAATTTACTGAAATTTCTTCTCATCAGAAGTAATTATGGTTTCTTTTGTGCAGAGAACACTGATGGCTGATGCTGCATTTGAAAATTTTAGGCTGAGGGCACGAAACAGAGTGTATGAGGAGCCTTTGAGGTCAATGATAGCAGCAGATTGATGCATAGAAAATGATGCTGAGCATATGAATGGGAAGTGAGTATTAGTTGGAATTAAAAATTCTGATCGGTTGGGGCTTTGTGATTACTCATGATTGAACTTCAGCCAGGATTAAGGGCTATCAGTGGTTCAGCAGGCTTGGTAATTTGCTTCTTGTGAAGGCATGCATGTAAGTCATATTGTTAGACAAACATCGTAGTTTTGTGAATGGGCGCTGGTTGTTCTTATTGTTAAAGTAAAATTAGTTTAATGTTCAACTTTATGGACAGGAGAAACTGATCAAGAAATGCGTTGAATGTCCATTGTTTGAGTTTTACATTTTGTTTTTTTCTTTTCTTGATGCAGCATCGTACCATTGTGTGGACGACACTGTACTTGGGGGAGAAATTGCAAACAAGTGTAAGAGTTGCCTCTTACAACAAGGATGAAAATGGCTAAGAGCTGAGGAAGGACCTGAAGAGAAATTCTAGTATTCTTACAGAGTGAGGAATGTGGGAGCGAAGAGGTAATGTGTGTTTTTCGGAAGTTAAAGGATACTGGAGACTCCTTTTCTTTGCTGTATTTACTTCTATGCCAGGTATGAATTTAATTTAAATTGTTGAAATTGATACACATTTTAAGAGTTATTTGACAGTGGCTTACTTTGTATAATCTTACTTTGATATACAATTTGTTAAGACAGGAATGATGAGGAAAATAAAGTGAAGAATATGTTATTTGAAGTAACATCGAAACTCTATATCATCCCCTAATGTCAATAGGAGGAATAGGAAAGCCACCCTAGCAAAATTAATATTTGATGATAGCTCGATCCAAATTCATTTCTTGAAGAAGATATTGCTGATGTTTCCGATACTCTGATGAATTGGAGAAGGTAAAGCCGATTCCTAGATCTCGTGTGAGTTCTGCACCTGAAACAAAGAATTTATTCGTCAGATATTAGTCTCGCTAGTGTGGTTTTGCCTATTTCTCACATTCCCTGGAGATGATACAGAAGTTTGATGTTGTTTGCAATAATATATTGTTTTACTTTATCTTTCTGCTCATCTCTATCTTTTGCAATTTGTTTATCAGAGTAAGACCCTGTCAAATACTTGACATTTGTATGAGTTTTAGTCTTTCCACTAGGTTGGTATCTGATTTTATTCTTGGCAGTCACATAAATCTTTGTTTGATGTCTCTTATCTTGCAAGTAACTACATGGTGCAGACCTCATTTAAACTTCTCCTTCATCTTCCTTCTTTGAGGGATTTCCAATATCGAAGATGATGGAGCAACTCATCAAGAAAAAAGGATATTACTGATGTAGGTTTAAATTTTGATGATAATAAGATGGAAGGTTTTGATGAAAAGTTCCTTGAGATGAGTTGTCTTTGTATCTTCAACCTTTCCATCATTTCTCAACCCCTCAATCTTAAAGTTTAGGCAAGACCTTTCCAACATTTCGCAATCCCTGGAAGTGGAAGAAGATGAAGGAGAAGGTAAACACATATTTTCTGATCCACTCTTCTTTCAAGTGAACTTAATCTTCATCTTTCTATTGGTAGAATGTGATATTTGATTCCAGGTTGGTCACATGAAGCTTCTTCGAGATCAAGCAGTCAGCTTGTATTTAGGGATGGCAAAAGAGATCAAACTCGACCAGAAGTCAACAGAGTATGCATAATATAATATATAATCTCGTTTTTTTTTATTCATTCAGTCAGTCATCCAACCATCCAATCCTTCTGGGAAGCTCTCCATCCCGTTACTCATCTCCAGTCATTCTTCAGGGCGGATCTCAAGACCTGGCTTGGCCGTAACTTGCGTCGTCCTCGCCTCAACTTACACCAGCCAAGCTGGGCAACTATTTTTGGCACAGGTTGCTGGTTACTTTGGTCATGGCGTAATAAGAAACTGTTTGATCCCAACATTTACACGACCTTAACACGAGGCAGCCCACGTATGCAGGATGGCTACTCACTTTCAGGCAGCCATGGTGCAGGAGCAAAAGCTCCAATCCCCGCGAAGACATTGGCCTCCTCTTTACCAAAAAAAAAAAAGGTGATTTGAAGTTAATGAAAATGTTTAAGTTCGGCTTGATCCGATGTGTGATTTACAAATTAAGCTTGGCTTGATTGAATTCAAGAGGAACTCGAGTTGCGGTGTCATAGCCAGGGCACCTGCATGCATTTCGACACGTGGCAACGTTGTTTAATTTGCAATTATGTTTGGAGTAAGAAACCCTCTATGTTAAGGAACACACCAATTACTAGTAAAATATATTACCACAACAAAAACATAAAACAGTTTATTTCTAAAAATTAGTTTAGTTAATTAACCAACTAATTAATTGAGGCTCGAGTCGAGTGTGTCGTGCTGTGCGTTAGCGTCCCTGTTCCTACCCCATTCATGAATCTTGAGATGTAACTCAGCCGCCGCAATCAGGAAATGAACGGCTTGGATTGGAGTGAAAATGTCAACTACACCTCGAAGCGTTCTCAGCCGCAGATCATCAGCTCTAGTCAAGAGCTCCTTCAGCTTGTCCTCTTTAGACTTCAGAGTCGACGTAACTCTCTCATCCTCCCCCTCCTCCGCCGCCGGCGCCATCGCTTCTTGGATCCGACTAGCCTCGCCGGTTCTCCTTAGTGACTCGCTCATCACGTGCGAGAGCTCCACCATTGAAGTGTCGGCCACCGTCTCTTGGTGCTTCGCCATCTTCTCCGTCATCTCCCTCTCTTCTATTATGGTCTTCCTCTGCAACTCGTCCACACGGCAGAGCTGCGCCGCCGAGAGATTCCCCAAGTCCTTGCACGCCAACCCACGAAACAAGTCGTCGAGTTGAGCTTCGAGCTGGAGACCCGACTTGGAGTAGAGCAAGTGAAACGCCATACTGGGTCGCCACCCTCCAATCCAAAGAAACGCATTCTCTAAAGAACTGATCCACGAAGGAGAGAACATGGCCAAAATATCAACCTTGGAACACTTGAACTTGGCACAGTAGTACTGTTCGTAATGTTCCATGACTTGGTCGACGAGAGGACCTAGAAGATGGCGCTCATTTGCGTCATCGTGCTCTTTAGCAGCCGATATAAGCTTGTCCAGGTACTGGTGTTGCTCCACGAGCCAGAACTCGAAGAACTTTTGGAAAGTTTCTTGTTCCGGCACAGAGTAACGAGCAAGAAACGCAGCACTGCTTGGAAGAACAAACATGGCTATTTCTTCGTACAGGGTAGTGATCTAACATACAGGGTTTTATAGGGGAACTTGCGTATGGAGGATACGGAAGTTGGCAGTAAGGTCCAGTTAAACGTAAACACGTGCTGCTGTGTTTTGGTTGGGAATGGCAAAGTACGAATAAGAAAGAGGCTATGTATATGCTTTTTGAGTACGAACTACGAAGAACGAAGTGGGTAGGAGACAAAATAGCTTTAAACACATCCATAGAAGTCTGCAAATGGATGAGATCATCTGAAAAAAAAAAGCTGCGGGTAAGTGTTCAGTTCACTGCACCCAATCAAATGAAAAATATTAGATATATAATTAGAAACGAAGAAGCTTGGAGATCATACCTTAAATTATTATTATTATTAAGCTCATTTATATAAAATAAAGAAAATTGATATTAATAATAACTATTTAGTTATTATATATTATTTGATTATTATATACTTTATTTTTATTTTATAATATAATATATAATTTTGACAATTAACTAATAAATTAATTATTAAAATAAGAAAAGAAAAAATAACTCTAGAAAAGAGCAACAAGGTTTGTCCCTTGTACGAGAAAAAGATAATGCAACATGGGCAAGTGGGAGAGAAGATGAGGATGGAAAGAGCCAAATGCCTTTTATGCACATGGATTAAAATTATACTTTAGGCCTATATTTTTACACGTATATTTATATTTATATTTATATATACAGCCACAAAACATTTATTTTAAGTTTTTTAAATTAGTTGTTATTGTTATTTGAATTATAATAGGCTATTTTTTTCACCGAAAGTATTTATAGACTGTGCCAATAGGATATTTTGCCCACTAAAAATAAAACTCAAATTATCTGTGATACTAACACTAGTTTAACCCTGTATCATTCCATCCTAACCATCCATTTATGTGAGTCTTATATAAATAAATGGTTAGGATGAAGTGACACAAGATTGGGTCAGTATTGATGACTCCGAGGATCTCATCTCTTAAAAGTATGCTATCACGTAATTTTTCTATAGAAAGTACCTAAGGATTGTGTCAATTGTCTCTTTTACCCAACGAAGGTGTACTAATAAGTTGTGCCAAAAGTTGTTTTTTCACTAAAAGTGTCTATAAATTATGCTAATGGGTTGTTTTTTCTACCAAAAACATGTCAATGGGCTATTTTATCACTGAAAGTAGCCAGTGATCATGTCAACGTAAGTACCTAACAACCATGCCAGGGGGAAATGATTAGGCATTTTTTACTATTCCAAAGTACATTAGTCAAATAGCTTAACTAGTATATCTTATTCCTTTTAATAAGCCACGTTGAATTTTATTAGCCTTTTTTTATGTACTAATCACATTATATACTTTTAAAATTAATCAAATGTCCTATCCAATTCTGAAACATTTGTTAATTATTGAGTTTATATTTGGTTTGATTTGAAAACATAAATTTAAAATAACAAAAGAATAATTAATAAAAATATCAAAAGATTCATTGGTCCAATAACTACATTATTATTATTATTATTATTATTATTTCTTCTTCTTATATTTTTATAGTTAAGTGCTTATATAAATTCTTTAAATATATTTTTATCCGATATATCTTTATTTTTATTCTTAATGCACTTAGAATATATAAAAATAAGAGAGGGTGAGTTTACTTATTTTTCAAACTCAAGGAATAAATAAACAATTAAATTATATATTATGTATATTTTCTTTAATCAAATAAGGAAATAATCTATTATTAATAATAGATCAGGAATGAAAATGATGATTTAATTTAAAATCCAAGTCTATGAGCTTAAAATTCCTAAAAAAGTTTTCTTTTTATGATTACATCGGTAATAATTCAGCAAAAGGTGGATTGTTCAAAGTAGGTTCAATGGACTACAGATATGGAATAGTTGTTGGATAGTTAGAACATCCTATTTTTAGAGATAAAGAAAGACGTTAATTTTTACCATTTAAGCTACAATTGGTTATTGTTCCTATCTAATTAGCATTGTCTATGGAGCATAAAAAATTGGATATTTGTAGATAAAAATTAGTAGTTCGCATTTTTCCAAGTCTCAAATAACTTGATTTTTTTCCGTTAACTATTTATGTCAATGGATTCGTGCGATTCAAAACTTAAAATAAGGAGTATAATTCGAAAAAAGATTCAAAAATACTTGTTAAAAGAGTTAAAGTTACTAAATTTGGAGGGGTCAGTATCAATTTATTTTAACCAAACACTTCCTTAGGATCGAGTCAAATAAAAATTTAAACTTTTTTTAAAATTTCAAGTTTAATTTTAGGGAAGAAGTTCGGATGAAGTTAGGGGGTGACAATTTCGGCTTGGCTTATGACTCGTCTATTTTTTCTAAAACGACGTCATTTTGAAATTTTCTTTTTGAAATAAATGGGTGAGGCCACGGGCCGACTCGCAGACTACTATGGATGAGGCTGGCTTAGACCGAGGTAGCCCGGTCCTGACCTAGTCTATTGGCATTTCTCGATGAAGCTTTGGAATGGCTCGAACCTAATTCCGACCTAAAAGTAATTAAACCGTTCAATTTGGGCCAAATTTGTCACGCTAAATCCTATTTATCTACTTAAATAATCTTTTATTAAAAAAATTAGAGAAAAAAATTTGAGGACGAAGTTCAAGGCGACAAGCTTACAATGATGTGACACAGAGCCTTGAAGCAACTGTAGCTGCTCAGCTGTGTGTAGCAATTAGCAAGCACGAAGCTTTAGGTTTTGTGACTCAAAATGGCGGTAACTACGACGGCGGTTTGGTCTACTTCACCCGCTACTCTTTTGTCATTCACTCGTACACATTCTTCTCTTAGCTTTGTGCAATGTATGTATGTTTGCTTGGGTGGTGATTGATTGGAAGTTTTTGTAAATTTTTAGGTTTGAATTTAGGGATTTGTTTGGGGAGTGAAAAGCTGCTTGGTGGCTTCTCGCCAAAACGCAATCTTAATTTCTCGCGCTTCTTCACTAATTCACGATGTGGTGGAGGACCCATTTTTGCCTCAACAAGTACGGCCAATTATGACGCTGTTTCTGAGAATTCAGGCGGTGAGACGACGGGGCGTCGCTTCTATACTTGGCCCGATAACAAGGTCGTCCAATCCTCTGAATTGGCTACATTTTGTTTGTTTTGATATAGCGGAAACCTTGAGACTTGCCGCCAACAAAATCCAGGACAAAGCTTATAATCTGGATTCAAATTTTGGGATCTAAAGGTGTGATCTTCTTTGTTTTTTTCCTTTGGGGATTACAGAAACCAAGAGTCTGCATTTTGGGTGGCGGATTTGGCGGCTTGTATACTGCTTTGAGGCTGGAATCGCTCGTGTGGGATGATGACAAGAAACCTCAGGTCAGAATCTCACTACGTGCAACATAATGAGTCTTTTTGGTTTCCAATTCCGTGCCTTTTGCTGATTCAAAGATCACAAAACACCTATTGATCTACTGTCACAGTATTGGCTTTCCATTATCTTTGAGCAGGTTCTACTGGTTGATCAGTCTAAACATTTTGTTTTCAAACCATTGCTATATGAGCTCCTATCTGGAGGTACGTGGATTCTTTAGATGCCCAAGTAGTTTTATTGTTGAAGCTGATGGTGCTCTGCAGTGATTTTTGTTACAAATTATGTAGTCCCGATATATTTTTGCAGAAGTCGATGCATGGGAAATTGCTCCACGCTTCACAGATTTGCTTGCAAATACTGGTGTGTTGTTTTTGCAAGATAGAGTAAAACAGTTAAATCCTTTAGATCACCTGGGTGTGAATGGGTCTAAAGGTTCTGTTTGTGGAGGAACAGTAGTTCTTAAAAGTGGCCTCGTTTTTGAGTATGACTGGTATTATTTCTATGTTTCCAATTAAACTTTTGGCCTTTTCCTTTTATAAGTTATCCTCTGCTGCCTTCTTGTTCGATGCTGTAGATTCTATTTCTCGACAGGTGGTTGCTTCTGTTTGTTTTGTTACATGTGTTAAAAATTCAGTTGCATTTGTGTAACAACCTTAGGGTTGTAGCATCTGCATTAACTCTCCACTGAGGATGGGTTTGGGGCAGTGGTCTGTTTGTATCGCTTCATATTTCTTTCCTTTCAGTTTTGGGTTTTGATTTTCTTAAGAGAGTGCTTAGACGTTAGGTTTCATGATCTACAAATAGGACACAGGTGACTTGACATTTTAACCCCGTGCCAGTGACGAGCTTATAAAACCGGTTGGGTACATTATTATGATTAATGATAGAACTCTGATCCAGTAATTGCCAAGGACCCCATTTTACTGGTAGATAGTGGTGATATATGGTGGTTAGGATAGTTACCAATAAGTTGTTCTTATGAGAAATCTAACTATCAAAGGCAGCTAGTTATAGATACTTTGGTATTTTTCAGTTTTCACTGCAGTTGTGAAAACATGAAGGAATTGCTAGTGGAATAATTAATCAGTCAATGTTGGATAAAGAATTTCAAATAGGCTTGCCCTGACTGATTTTTCTTTATTCTGGACAGCCAGGTTGGTTCTTGCTTTGGGAGCTGAAGCTAAACTTGACATTGTACCTGGTGCAGCAGAGTATGCATTCCCATTCTCCACCTTGGAGGATGCACATGTAAGAGCTTGCCGATTGATGATTCCATTTTATTGCATTGCAGACTGATTACATTTATAAACCACACCATATACTTTGCTACTTTCTAATGCAGAAAGTTGACAACAAGTTACGAGCATTGGAGAGGAGGAACTTTGGTAAGGACTCTCTAGTCAGGGTGGCAATTGTTGGCTGTGGTTACTCGGGAGTGGAGTTGGCTGCAACTGTATCTGAAAGACTGCAGGATAGGGGAATAGTGACTGCTATTAATGTAGAAACCACAATATGTCCAACTGCTCCTCCCGGCAACAAGGAGGTTGCTTTTAAAGTAAGACCACTGGAATATCACATATCAGCTATCTCATTTCATGGAAATTCTTTATGTCCAAACATTTGATGAATCTTT
The DNA here is from genome assembly GCA_025594535.1 of Erythroxylum domingense. NCBI lineage: Eukaryota > Viridiplantae > Streptophyta > Magnoliopsida > Malpighiales > Erythroxylaceae > Erythroxylum > Erythroxylum domingense. The sequence continues at coordinate 386,389 of JANQBM010000222.1, forward strand.
GTACTTTGATTCTTTTAGTAGAAATAAACACGCGGGTCTAATGTTAATTAATAATAATATTATTATTATTATGGTATTTTGTAAGATTTTCATGACATATTGCATGTGGGTCTATCGGAAATACCCTCTCTACTAGGTAAGAGTAAGGTTGCATACTATCGAACCTTCTTAGACTCCGCGCCTTAGCGGGATTTTAACTAGGTGTTGATGATAATGATGAATATTATTATTATGGTAATAATTTAATAATATTGACCTTACTTGCCATTGCATGAATCATGCATTGGTAGCACTCTTAATTGTATTTCATTTTTTGTTGGAACTAGGTTCTCAAATCCAGGAAAGTTCAACTTTTGCTGGGTTATTTTGTTCGGTGTGTTCGGCAAGTGTGTGATTCACAAAATCCCAACTTTCAAAATGAGACTGGAGAAGTTCAAGATATTGCTGTGAAGCATTCTCCTGAGAAATATATTTTGGAACTTCAACCTGCTGAAAGGGGACTACAAAGTCAAAATCTCGAAGCAGATCTAGTCTTATGGACTGTTGGTTCTAAACCCCCACTTCCAGAATTGGAACCCAGAGATAAGCCCAATGAGCTGCCCCTAAATGCAAGGGGGCAAACAGAGACAGATGAAACCCTTCGTGTTAAGGGCCATCCTCGTATATTTGCACTTGGGGACTCTTCTGCTCTTAGGGACTCCAGTGGAAAGCTTCTGCCGGCAACAGCTCAGGTACCACATTACTTCAGATTGTTATTCTATAATGTTTCAACATTTTTTATCTTGGAAGATATGCCTTTTGATATCATGTATTGGGACCTGGTTATAATACCCTATTGTTATTTGGTAACTTTCTGCTTATGCTTCGCAGGTTGCTTTTCAACAAGCAGATTTTACTGGTTGGAATCTGTGGGCAGCAATTAATGATCGTCCTTTGTTGCCTTTTAGGTTGATAAAACTCACTCTTGTTTACATTATTAGTTTACTTTTCATCTACCTCTAAGTCATAGCTTTTCTTAGGTAGGTGGTACATGTTTTAATGCAATTGTGGTGGAATAATCTGACCCTACATATCTGTATATGGTATATGCAAGTTGTACTCCTTAGTGAATGCAGTTGTGGTGGAATAAATTATTGAACAATTCTAATCTTGCATTATTCACTTGCCCTCTTGTGGTTTATACTTATAGTAGTGAATGCAGTTGTGGTGAAATAATCCATTGATCAATTCTAACCTTGCACTGTTCCCTCTTGTGGTTCATACTTTTAGTGTTCAGTGATGTAATATTCTCAGCTGTCAGCTTGTTACCCACCTTTGCCTGCATGAGCTTCTACTAGTTAGAAGCACTAGTGTGCAATGTCCTTGTCTAATGTCTTAATGACATTTAATTTGGGTGCTTTTTGCTGTTGAACAAAATTGTCATTTATCTTGTTTGACTATAATTTGGTTCAAAACTGTAAATGATTTCTATGAGATCATTGTTTATTGCATATCAGTTAGCATAAATATGTGCCATTTTATTGTTAATGTTTCTCGTGTTGCACCTTAATAGGAAATATTCACCATAACTCATATTGTGTTTAATAGATGTTGTTTTGGTCTTTTAATGCCGTATTCTTTAGTATCTCGTGGAATATTTTGCTCTACATTATCATTTAAAGGCACAGCAGTCACATTTTTCCCATACGATTGATTGCCAGATTTCAGAATTTAGGTGAAATGATGACCTTGGGGAGAAATGATGCTGCTATCTCACCGAGTTTCATTGATGGGCTAACTTTAGAGGGTCCTGTTGGTCATGCTGGTAACATCTCTTCCAAGGCTTTCGAATCCCTTGTTTGTCTTTGCTATTTTGTCTTAATTTTTCTGTGTTTCCAACCATTTCAGCGCGGAAGTTGGCATACTTGATTAGACTTCCAACAGATGAGCACCGCGTTAAAGTGGGTATCAGCTGGCTTACGAAATCAGTCATAGATTCAGTCTCATCGATCCAGAGCAACCTTAGTAAGGTTCTTTCATGAGACAAAGTGAACTAGTATGCTGGTCTGTTTGTTGGCCAGTTCTATATTTCACAATTCATAGGATATTACATGTTTATGTTTTAAGATCCATTGTAATTGATCTTTACAGGTTTTAAGTTGAATAAGATTCTTGATAGTAGTCGGAAAAAATCATTTGAGATTTGAGACACTAGTCTTTCAATAGCCACTGAACCCTACCCTCACATGCATCCCCCAATTCTAAGCTTATCCTTCATAATGATTGGGACATAGTGGGGTATGCCTCGTGGCTTCCTTTGCAATCCAATGTCATGCAACTTGACATTTTGTGTTTGGTATGGAGGCTGGGCAGCATATTAAAAATTTCATCTATCAGGTCAAGAATTCTTGGAAGAATTTTTTACGGAAGAGCAGCAGGTTCTTTTTTTGATTTTACTAAGAGCCTCTTCTATTTTACGAAGGGTATATAAAAAGCGGGTTTAGTCTTTGGATATTCTCTGTATCATCGATTTTTCGTTATGAAAAGATGTAATTATGCTTTGTCCAACCACATCCTTATATCAAATTTGCGTCTTTTTTTTGTTGATGATTGGAAGATGAGAAGCATATGCCAATGGTAGTTTGGCATTCTGAATCTAAAAGGGTTTCTCAAGTTCAGGAGATTCATCACTGAACTGGTGAGGAAGCTGGCAACTTTCAAGTTTACTGTGCTTTTTCCTATTACCCAAAAGATGAGTGTAGTTGAGTGTCTTCGAAAATAGTAAAGGCTATTTATGAAATAGGGTTGAAAAACGCATTCATAGCATTAATGCAACATATCACCATCAACTTTCCCATCCTTCTAACACTGATATTATTTCTGGGATGTCTCACGTTCCAAGCTTTTTTTTTTTTTTTTTTTACTCTTGTCATACATTGATGTCAATCTCAATTATTTAATGTGATGTAGCAATCATGATCTATGGAGTCCGTCACTTGATTTTGAGTTGTAGATTTGTTGGATGATTTACTTGAAACACGTGATTTGCGAGCGCGACTATAAATTCTAATGCTACAGATTATGAAATCAAACAGGAATAGCTTAGGATGTTGTATCTTAGCTTTAATCTCCCAACTGCTCTAAATGATGTTCTTACCAAAAACTTTGATCTCATTGAGCGAAGGAGGCAAGTATCCAGACAGATGGGAAATGGCAATCAACTCATTACAGAGTAGTTGAATCCATAACACAAGGTTGAAAGAATGAGTGTGTTTTCCAATCAATCAGGCTCTGTCCATTTTAGGTCAGTAACCCTAATTTTGGAATCATATTCTGCAGTCTCCATGACAGAAAAAAGACAGTTTTTTATAATATATTCTGATAAATAAACTTGGAATAAAGAATTGTTATTCCAAAAAACTTGATCTTTTCACTAATTGTGAGGTATTATTACCATTCTGATTTTAGTTTCAGGATACATATAATGTTAATTTCACAACATTAAATGAAGCAACAGTTAGTGCCCAGTTAAGCAGGAGAACAATTTAATGACTGGAAAAATTAGGTTTAAATCAGCATCTAGAAGCAAGACCTGATCATCAAGCAACTGGCAGTTGGATACTGTGATGACCCATTTGCAGAAAGTTACAGGTCAAGAAGTATGAGATGGTTTCTTGAGTACTCTGTGTCTTTCAGGCCTTGAAAAACTCTAAATACAGTTTTGAAGAGAAGAAAGAGATTAAGGGTTGATTGAACTGATGTTTAGCAACTAATTAGTGTAATCACCAGAAGATATTGAGGTGACGTGTAAATTTTTGCTTGCTGTTGGCCATTAGGACTAAGAATTTAAGATCAAGAAGAAACCTTAGTAAATCCTAATGGTGCTGCATCACTCTGTTTTGCTCCTCCAATCAGACCAATCCTCTTCCTATGTCTATAAATACTGGTATATGAATGTAGCCTTCTCTATCACTTGTGGATACCCTTTTCTTCTAGTCCTGTCCACCGTTGATTTTGATTAATGAATCACTTGGTCCTCAATCTTTCTCTCTTGTGATACTTCATCTTTATGCTTGGCTCTGTTTTCTGTAGTTCAAAAAGCTTCTCTGCCTCACAATCATTTCACTACATGGGTTTGTTTAAAGCTGATGGTGTTGTTTACAAGCCCGCAGAGGAGGTTGATGTTGGCCCTGACAGCCATGAAATTTACCTCCAAGCTAATGTCAAAGGTTTGAATTCCATTCTGAATCTGGATTTTTTGATATGGGGTGGTTCTGTTTTACTTTTTTTTATATATAAAAATTTCTCAGTTCCAAGCTTGTCAGAGAATGTTGTTGATCATATGTGTCAGAGTGTGAAATGTTATTTGAAATCTGAAGAACAAACCTTAATATGCAACTTGATTGTTGTTGACTTCTTCACCTGGTAATGGTCAATCTGAATTTCCTGTTGGTGCAATCAACTTCTGCTAAGTAGTGTTAAGGCGGACAACCTTCCATGTCCCACTTTCTCTGGCAATTTCAGATTTTCCAGGGAAACAAACAGAACCAAATGAATTATCTTTGCATTGTTCAATTCTATAAATCTTTCATCTGTAATGGTAAATGTTTTTGGTCCGCAAGGTTAAAGATAAAGAGTTTCTAGCATTGGGACAGAGACTCCAAACTTCTATCATTTATGTCTTTTCCTGCTTAGATCAGATTGAAAAACTCAAATCCCTCATTCGATGAGGAATGTCAACCCACTTCACTGGGGATGGCAAATTAGTATGGGACGGAATTGGTACTAGTCAATAGGTCAAGTTCAGCTTAACTAGGTTCAGGCTCGAACTCGGATATTCAAAC
>JANQBM010000222.1:396892-407239 GCA_025594535.1 Erythroxylum domingense
ATGTCTATTTGGATGTATTTGTCACAAAAAATTCCAACACTTTAATTATTATTATTTTTTGTATACTTAGTAGAATTCAGAGAATTTCGACAAATTTTCCTAAATTTTAATCTACATCAAAAAGAAATATAAAAAATTATAAAATCTCATAAAAACTAATAACGATTATTAAGTAATTTCAAAAAATTTTCCGAATAGCAAACATAATTTTTCGATGTAAAAAAGGTGCAATTCTCACTATTTTAGTGGATTTTTAGATTTAAGTTTATCAAATCTGATTTAAATTAATAATTTATTATAATTATTTTAAATTATTAATTTAAGTCAAATTTAATTAGTTCGGGTTGAATTTAAGAGATAAATTGAGTAAGCGTTTCGGCGTTATTTTTAAATGAAATTTAGGAGTGAATTTCGAGGAATTCTATTTCTTTTAACCTCAACCACCGTTGCTATTAAACTCCGACAACTTTAAGTAACTTCCAATAAATTTGGAACAGATTGTTACATATGCGACAGACGTTTCAGTTGTGATTATGGATATCCTTCAACTTCGGCCGCAAATTGTCGGAAGGTAGTTATCAGAACTACTGCTTTTTCGCTACGATCTTATCACATGTTCAAGTTTCAACTGAAATACGATCAAATAACCTTAAAAACTAGTATCCTTATCATCCACTAAAACAAGTAACGTAAGGTCCTAGGATGTTGGAGAGTGTTGAACAGACGAAAGAACTATGAACACCCCGTCAAAGAAGGACATGGCTATGGAGGAAGAGACAAGGCATAGAGCAGGAGGAGGGATTTATCTGATGCAGACGAGAAGGAAAGGGATAGGTGTGAAGCCATGGCTTGTGGTGTCGGAGTTTGGACAGACAATGGTGGAAGAAGTAGGGAAGCAGTCGATCATGCGACGGACAGGTTTGCCAGGTCGTGATCTGAGGGCGTTAGATCCTGTTCTGTCATATCCTTCCTCGATTCTTGGAAGAGAGAGGGCCATTGTCGTGAATCTTGAGCACATCAGAGCCATCATCACCGCCAAAGAGGTCCTCATGTTGAACTCCAACAATCCATTAGTGGTTCAGTTCGTGGAAGATCTCGTGCATCGAATCACTTCTGCTAATAATCCTATGATGCATCAGGTGATCTCCAACTCTCCAACATCTAAGGATGACAATGCCTTGGTCCAAATTATTTTTCTAATTGCTCAGTCTTTTAAATATCCTATCAAATCCTCTATTTCGTTGACTCTGTTAAAACTCAGTTTACATGATAAAAATACCATAATCGGTGCAGAAGATCTGATCCTTTCCTGTTAAAATTCGGTTCACTAACTTTAGATCGATTCTAACTACTATACCTACATACCAACTAACTTCCCGATCTCTCAGAAACCCATCATAAACCCTTTTTTCCTTTTTAAAGGAGTCAAAGAAGAATGATATGGATGTAGGGTATGCATCAGAAGCTTCATGGAACTCTTCAAAAGAGACAATGGTTACATGTCAGAAGGTGCAACCATTTGAGTTCAGAGCACTAGAGGCTTGTCTTGAATCTGCCTGTAGGTGTCTAGACTCTGAGGTAAACAAGCATTTTTCACACTGATTTTTTCTATTTATTATCATTAAATTTGATTTGTTCTTCAATATAAAAACAGTTTTAATATTCATTTTTCTTAGACTCGAACATTGGAAAAAGAAGCTTATCCTGCTTTGGATGCTTTGACTTCAAAAGTTAGCACACTCAATCTTGAACATGCCAGACAAATAAAAAGTCGACTCGTCGCAATTTCAGGTCGGGTGCAGAAGGTAAGAGATGAACTGGAACATCTTCTGGATGATGATAATGATATGGCTGAAATGTATCTGACTGAAAAGCTTGAGACCCAACTCATGGATCAAGCATTGCAGAAGGAGAAAGAAGAAACCAATGAATTCCCACTACTTGATGAAAGGTTTTTATTTTTTTTAATTTTTAATATATTATTTCAATCATCATTATTTTTTCAGCAGTAGTTTTAGAAATTTTAGAAAATTTCCTAATCTTTAAAATTATAAAAAAAACTCATAATTTTCAACTTTTCAAAAAAAAAATACTCTCTTAAATTTCGGTTAAAAAATAACGACGAAATACATACAATATGAACATAAGATATGAACTAATAAAATATTACTAATACGGTAACCTAAGTTAAATTATTAGAATTTTTAATATGGGTAGTGTGTAGAGTCTATAAATAAGAATTAGGCTTGGGTCAATTATTGTCAAAATGATTAGAACTAGTCATTTGGATAGTTAATCATTACCACTTATAAACTATTTAACATTTTCATGTTTAGTCAATATAAGATACTCTAACACTTTTCCTCAAGTGCAACTAGGACTGAACATTTAGTTGTCACTTGAAATAAACGTAGTGGTAACCGAACCCGACCGCTGGGACTAAACATCCAGACAGACAATCAGAAAATTAATAATTCGGATCAAATCTGCTTTGATACCATATTAGAATTTTTAACATGGGTAGAGTGTAGATGTCACTAACAAGAATTGAGCTTGAGTCAACCATTGTGAAAATGACAAGCCGCTGGGACTGAATAATAATCCGGACCAAATCTACTCTGATATCATATTAGAATTTTTAATATGTTAGTGACTTCTACACTCTACCTATATTAAAAATTATAATATGGTATCAGAACTTGATTGTCTCGATAATTTTGGGCAATTCCTGATTCTGTCCCTTTGTCTAATATACCCAACAGATGTTCAGCCTTACTTTGAGCTGAGGAGGGTGTGTCAATAATCTCATTTCAAACAAATATGAAAGCTAACTTTTGAGGTTGAATTAGGTCTTTCAACATAACTCTTAACTCAATATAAACTAATTAAATTCGACATAAACTAATAATTTATTGTAATTTGTTAAATTGAATCGTTATATAAACAACACGTGACTAGTCTACATTTGATATTCGTACTGCATATGTTTCATCATTATTTTTTAATCAAAATCTAAAAGAACGAGATTTTTTGAAAAATTAAAAACTATAAGGAAAATTTTCAAGAATTTTAAAGTTTTCTTTAAAAATTTTTAATCTACACAAGAAATTTATGTCTTTTACCTTTTTTTTTAATTATTAAACTTTTGATTCAGGTCGGATGATTCTCATAGTTCAGACTCATACACTAGCTTTAAGCCAGACATTGAGGAGTTGGAAATGCTTTTAGAAGCATATTTTGCAGAGATAGATGGCATCTTGCAGAAACTATCCCATGTATGTATACACTAATTTCTATATGCTTCTTAATATCTTCATCTCATCTTAAATTTTGTTTTTTAAAAATTAATATAATAAGAAGAATGTAAAATAATTTTTGATTTAGGAATAAATCATAAACATTCTTAAGAGACGATCGAATTGAATCGAGTCATGTTGATATTGATCAATCTTGTAAACTAATCGAAACCAAATGTTATGCTATAGTGATTCAAATTATACGAACATGTTCTAATTCAATTGAAAACAACCCTTGCCTATGTCTAATACTCAAAGAGAGAGAGAACGCTCGAGCTTCCATCGAAAATGTTATTCTGATGTCGTTTTTTCTGAGATAGAGAAACTAAAAACAATGTCTTCTTTTTTTTTGGTTATAAAATGTGCAGATGAGTGAGTATGTAGATGACACAGAAGATTTCATTAACATAATGTTGGATGACAAGCAGAACCAGTTACTACAAATGGAAGTGGCTCTTGGTATGTTGAACCTCATACTAAATGCTGGGATTGCAGCTGTCGGTGTTTTTGGGATGAACATACACATCTCCCTCTTTGATACCACACCAACACAATTCTGGGAGACTGTGGCTGGCATTTGCCTAGCTTGTCTTGCTTTGTATGTTTTCTCTTTTGCTTGGACTAAGAAACAAAATTTGTTGGCTTTATAATCTACTTTATATTTTTATATTATATAACAACCTAATTTTATTTAATATAATATATAACGAGTAAGAAATATATAAAGGAAATTTTAAAGAAAAAAATCGCCGGAATTTAATAATGAAAAAATCGAAGTCAACCAATTAGACCAAGCTCGGGCCTAAATGACGTCGTTTTACACTTAATTTGGTCTGGCCGAGTAGGGTCGGGTTCATGCTCAGGCCCCGTCGGGCTTGGGCTCGATCTACTTGCCGGGGTCATTGCTACCCCTAATTAAAATAAACTTAGATTTATTAAGTTTCACTTAATTTACTTTTTAGGGTTGTAAGTTTTTTTTAATAATATAATCTTACTTATATTCACTACATTTGAATATGAAAAACTGGTCCAATTCGACAAATATTTTAGATTAAGGATGATGCCCAAGTCTTAGTTTGATTTAGTTTAATGTGAAGTCAACAAGTTAGATTCAGTTTAATTGAACTTCAGGTCGACTTCAACCTTGGAAACTAACCTAAGATCGTTCAATTTACAGACAGCGAGTTAGGTCCATTTTAGTTAAACTTTGGGTCAAGTTTAACCTTGAAGACCAACTTAAAATTAAGGGATTGTTTGGTTCTACTTCTATTTTTGTGTTATAGTTTTTAGTTTTCATTTTCAGTTGTTTATTTATGTTTTTTTTGAATAAAAACAAAAACTTGTTTTGTTATTAATGTTAATGTAGTTATATTTTTCTTATTGATAATAATTACATATAGATAAAACTTAAAGATAAATTATTTTTAATTAAATAAATGTATTTAATCTCTTATATAATATTTATTAACAAATTATTAATAAAATTATGTTACTTTAATATATTAAATAATTTAAAAATCAAAATTTTATTATAAATTAATATTTATTTGAAATATATTTTAATTATTAAATCAAATTTTATTTGAATATTTTATTTTTAAATTTAATTATATTTATTAATAATTATTAAAATTTAATTACACATAATTTAGTTATAAAAATTAAATTATTAATAATTAATTTTAATGTATTAAAAATATAATGTTGAATTAAATTATTAATAATTTTTATTAATAAATAAAAAATAAAAATATATTTAAATGATAATAAATCAAATTATGAAAAAAATAGAAACAGGAAACAAAAACAACTTTTTATAGTTTTCGTAATTTTTGAAAACGGAAAGAAACTATAACTAAAAAACAAAACTACAAATTTAAACGAACATATTTTTTTACTAAATTTGAAAAAAAAATAAAAAATAAAAATAAAAATAGAAACAAACACTCCCAAGCTTAAAAGGCAAAAACTTGCACTTAAGGTAAAATTATTATGAGAAAACTTCTTAAAATAATGTCGCTTTGATCTTAATTATTTGTAACTTTAAGAATAAAATGACAATATTTTGAAATTTGTTCTAAAATGAAGTTGTTTAGACTGAGCTTTAGGTCAGATTTAATTCACACGTTAAGACTTACGAGATTAGACACATGAGGTTTAAACAGATTCAATAGTATGCAACCTTACCTTTAATTAAATCAATTTATTAAGATAAAATAAAATAATTAAAAATTAAGAGTAGTGTTTTTAATTTTGTACCCTATCAAACAAAAAAGGGTACAAAACAATCCTCTTAGATACTAGTCAGTACTGACAATTTCGTATGGTACTGATATGTACCATAATTTTTGAAAAATTTAAGAACCGTTTTGTAAAAAGTCAAAACTTTTAACAAAATTTAATAAAACAAAATTATGCTCATAAAAGTATTGTTAATTAAATATATTTTAAAAGAATAAAGACCGTTAGTAAAACAATTAAGTTTTATAATATTATTATATAATTATGTGTAATGACTTTTAAAAAATTATTAACTTCTATAATTGCATTATTTTTAAATTTTGCTAAATTATTATAAAATAACAAAAAGATTACACTAGAGTACATATTTAGTGATGTGGTAAAATTTAAACTTATCAACTATCAATTTAACATAAAATTTTAAATCTTTATTTTATTTTTAGATATAAAATATTGTTGTTGTTAACTTTAATATATAACTTACATATTCTTATTATACAAAACATTTGAATGCAATTTTTTAAGTAAAAATTAAAATTATTGTAACCATAATTGTCAAATTATTATACATTTAATACTTACAGTGGAGTTTCCAAGTTCTACAAACGAACTCGCCTATGCTTCTAGTCCCACTATTCATATTCAAGTTTTGTGTGTAGAAAAACTTTGATCACGGTATCTCTATCATTGTCTAGTTGTCTCAACTTTTTTGCTACATGTATTATGACTATTGTTTTAATTTGTTAATTCTTGCATGTCTCTTTCTTCTACCTATTTGTTAGATTTGATTTATATGTGATTATCTTGCTGTATGCATTTGGTTGATCAACTGGGTATCTGCTTGATCAGCTGATCGGACTTTTCTTCTTTTATTATTATTATTCTTATTGTGCTTAATATTATTATTATTATTAGTATTATTATTCTTATTATTTTTTAATATTTGTATTCCCATTTGTCTTATTATTATTATTATTATTATTAGTATTATTATTCTTATTATTATTATTTTACCTTCTAAACTTGCATCACATACTTGAAGTTTTTTTAACTCTTCATGTTAAATTTGACTGTGAGTCTATCAAAAACAGCCTTTCTATTTTATAAGAATAAGGCTGCGTACTATTAGATATTTTCAGACTTCACATTGGTGCGAGATTCAACTGGATGTGCAATATTTTCAGACTATTACAATGAATTTAACAACTTTATTTAGTAGTTATATAAAAATTTAAAAATTATTGTTAACAAAATAAATAAATAATAATTATTATAATTTTTAAAGATAATGTTAATGTAAAATTATAAAGTATATACAATACAATATGCTGATGGATTGTTTTATAATTTGTGAAAAATTTATAGGCTATTTTATAAATTTAAAAAATTATATAAAATATTACTTGAATACTACGGTATTAAGAAGGAGAGAAAATGGATATCAGACTTTTAACATGAAATTGTCAGGGCATTAAGAATGATTCTGACAACATCTTCCTTAACAAACATTATCAACTTATACAAAATAAACTTGCTGATAATTGTTGAGCCTCGAACCAGTGGTGATCCTGCAACTCAAATTATAGAAAAAATCGGTTTTGGGTTTTCCCAATCCTTTAGAATAGAAGCACAAACGTTTTCCGGTGGTATTTGGGTAATATGGCAAGATTCTTTTGAAATAAGCATTCTTAATTATGACTGGCAATTTATTCATATGACTGTCCTATTTCGAAATTCCGTTAGTTTCAATCTTACTACAATTTATGGTAGCCCCTATCCTCACGTCAGGACGATGCTCTGGGAGAAACTAACAGTTATTGCAGGACACAATACAAGGCCATGGATATGTATGGGCGACTTTAATGTTTTTTTGAGTAAAGAGGACAAGACAGGTGGGAGGAACAAAGCCGGATGCAAGCGTTTACACACATGGGTTGAACATGCTCAGTTACTGGAAATGGGGTTTGTTGGATCGAGGTTCACGTGGGCGAGAGGAAGATGCCACGAGAGAATAGACTGGGTTCTAGTAAATGACGCCTTCACTGGGTTGTTTCAGAACTCCAAGAGCTTGCACCTGCCCAGAATTGCTTCTGACCATTCCCCCATAGTGGTTACATTGACGTTAAAGAATCAGAGGCAAGCACACACTCGTACATTCAAATATCTACATAGCTGGGAATTACATGAGAAATGGGCTAGCTGGTTACGACATAATTGGAGAAAAGACCTTCCACTGGATGAAGCACTCTATAATTTACAAGCCAACACAGATCAATGGAAATATAATTTTTTTGGTGATATCTTCAAGCAGAAAAGGAGGGCGCTAGCCTGACTACAGGGTCTACAAAAGTACCTTGCCCACCATTCATCATCATACATCAAAAAGTTAGAGGGCAATTTGAGACTGGAACTGGAGCATATTTTTACTCAAGAAGAAGCTCTTATTTCTCAAAAGAAAAAAGCTACATGGATCAAGGAGGGAGACAGGAATTCACGGATTTTTCATTCAAGGCACAAAGACAAGCGCAGAAAAAAGCAGCCACTAACCATACAGCTGGATGACTTGACTTGGTGTTCGGACCAAAACCAAATAGCCTTTGAAATCACTGAATACTACAAAAGAATTTTCCAGGCCAATGACGATCACTTGCCCTCGGCAGTCAATATTTATTCTCTAAAAGGGAAGTTTCCTCAGTTATCACCATCCTCTATTGCTATGCTATCAAGACCGGTTACTAATGACGAAATTAGAACTGCAGTCTTTAGTATGGATCCGACAAAAGCTAGTGGTCCAGACAGGTATTCGACTAGTTTTTATCAGAAAAATTGGGGGACAATTAGCTCAACTGTCTGCAGCTCGACAAGACATATTTTTCACACAGGAAAGATGCTTCCCTCTTTGAATGTAGGGATGATTACTTTAATCCCAAAAATCAGTAAAGCTGAAAGGATTGAGCACTTTCGCCCAATAAGTCTAATCAACATCAGTGCGAAGATCGTTACGAAAGTGATTGCTAATAGACTAACGAGAGTGATGCCTCACTTAATATCACACAGTCAATCCAGCTTCGTGAAAGGTAGGCACATTACAGAAAATATTATTGCGGCTCAGGAGGCGATCCACACAATGAGAATAAGCAAGAGCAAGAAGGGGTGGATAGCGGTGAAGATCGATCTAACGAAGGCCTTTGACAGGATAGAGTGGAGTTTCATACTTGATACGCTGCAAGACTCAAACATTCCAAACTACCTCACCAAGATCATCATGAGTTCACTTCAGACCAGTAGTATGCAAATATTGTGGGAAGGAATGAGAGGTGAAATATTCAAACCTAAAAGAGGGGTAAGGCAAGGGGATCCCATATCACCTTACCTTTTCATTCTATGCATTGAACGTCTCTCTCAAGCCATCAACGAGTCAACCCAGAGAGGTGAGTGGAAACCACTACTTTTTGGATGAAGGAAATTCCCCCTTACTCATCTCTTATTTGCTGACGACCTAATATTATTTGGAGAAGCAACGCAAAGACAAGTAGGTGTCATGAAAAAAATAATACAGGAGTTTGTGCTCTCGTCAGGGCAGATGGTGAACACAAGAAAGTTTGTACTTTATATTTCACCGACAGTAGCTATGGAAAGAAAGAAAGGACTAGAACAGGAGCTGGGTATTAAACTAGTGGACAATCTCGGAAGATACCTGGGGGTACCAATCATTAATGTTAGAGTCTCAAAGGAAACTCACAAAGATTCGATTATAAAAATGAAAAAGAGAGTTAGCACCTGGAACCCGAAGCAAATCTCAATGGCAGGTCGGCTCATACTATGCAAATCTATATTAGAATCGCTACCACTCTATCAAATGCAAACTGTTAGGCTTCCAAAAGGGTCTTGCAAGGTATGGATAAGATTATTAGAGACTTCTTATGGGGGAGTAATAACAGCGTGAGAAAACCATCATTAGTAAGTTGGGATGGTGTGTGTCAGCCAAAGAACAGAGGAGGGCTTGGACTTCGAAAGCTGTATGATACAAACTTAGCCCTTAATCTAAAACTCACTTGGGATCTTATTTCAGATAACCCGAAGCTATGGAAAAACATCTTCTATGCAAAGTACAATCTAAACCAGGAGGATCTACTTCACGGAATTATGCAACGCAAGGGTTCTCACTTATGGAAGCAACTGCAAAAGAATCTCTCCTTCATACAACAAAGTGTAAGATGGGTCCTAGGTGATGGAAACAAAGTATCGTTCTGGAACGATGCCTGGACCTTTTCTAACTCCCCCTACTATCTTATGCTCTACAACCCTTATCTTTAGAAGATCTACACCGTAAGGCTAAGTATTACGTTTTGAATACAGGGGAATGGGATTGGAATACGCTAGCCCAATTTCTACCAACTGAGAAATTGGAGGAGATCAAATATATAATTCCCCCCTCTCCTGCCGATGGCCCTGATAGGATTTCATGGAGATGGACATCAAAGGGAAACTTTACATGTTCATCAGCATACGAGGCTTTCCTTAAAGATACTTGGAATCCAAAAGAGCCAAATTGGAATCTAATCTAGAAGATGAAGATACAAGAAAAAATCAAACTGTTTTTATGGAAAGCTGCAAAGAAGGTTCTTTGGACCAATGCAGAGCGAGAAAGAAGGAAGATCACAAACGACTCGAAATGTCATCTTTGTGGCCAAAGAGAATCCTTACTTCATGCACTCCACAATTGCTACAGAAGCAGAACTGTCTGGAGAATGATTCACCGGGCCCTACCACTAGAATTTTGGGATCAATCCTCATGTACTATCTGGAT
>JANQBM010000222.1:408230-458051 GCA_025594535.1 Erythroxylum domingense
CATCGATGATGGTTCCTCACTGAGTTCGCAAACTCACCCAAAATTGCAAAATATTTTTCAAGACCGAGAGATTAGGCTCCTAGCTCCAGAGGGACTACTCTGAGACTGTGTGGACCAGCTTGACGAGAGAGGTCATGACACACAGGTGGGTCAGCTGGGACTTCAAATTTTGGGATGACCTAGTTAGGAGTTATATTTCTTCCTCTTTCATAGTATCTGTATTAGGGTTATCTGTATATACAGACTGTACATTTGTTGTATACACTGTTGATTTTGAGTAATGAAAGACGAAGGATTTTGATTTTAAAAAATCTTTTAATTTACAGTTACTGTTTTTATTATTTAAATGTATGTGATGCCATGTGGAATTATGTAGTGATTGTACGTAGCGCTCCCTTATCTTAGGATATGTGTCGGAATGACCTACGGGCATCCCGATGCGTACCTTAGGGTAATGGAGTGTTACACAAAGAGAATCCTTACTTCATGCACTCCGCGATTGCTACAGGAGCAGAACTGTCTGGAGAATGATTCACCGGGCCCTACCACTAGAATTTTGGGATCAATCCTCATGTACTATCTGGATTTTTACTAATTTATCTATGATTGATTTTCAGGAAAAACCAATTAGAGGCACTAGTTTGCAACAACGTGTTGGAAGCTCTGGCACACACGAAATCTTGGGATCTTTCAAGACCAGGAAGCACAGGCACAGGACCTATACATGGCGATACGTGCAGCCACACAAGTAACATTAACAACATAGTCAGACTATACTCAAGATGCTAGAGGCGTCAATCAAGGCTACAACCAAAATACCATCAACAATGGACAAGAAGGGAATGCTGATTTTGGCATAATCAGCAATAATGATGACCATCAGAAATATTCACAGGACATATACAGGACTGCATCAATTTCCAGAGGGAGCAATTCAAGATGCACATATACATTAGAAGCACATATAGCCACAACAGAAGAGGATTACAGTAACATACCGACGAATCCGCCATGGCAACAATTGCAGGAACAGGAAAACGTCACTCTCTTCTGCGATGGAGCGGTGACACGTC
The DNA here is from genome assembly GCA_025594535.1 of Erythroxylum domingense. Lineage (NCBI taxonomy): Eukaryota > Viridiplantae > Streptophyta > Magnoliopsida > Malpighiales > Erythroxylaceae > Erythroxylum > Erythroxylum domingense. The sequence goes on from JANQBM010000222.1 coordinate 409,304, forward strand.
AAAACGGTAAAGCTGCAATAGGTGGGGTGCTGTTGAGCCACAAAGGCGAATGGATTTTAGGTTACACCAGAAGGATTGGAATTTGCGAATCGCTTCATGCGGAGCTCTGGGCATTGCAGGAAGGACTCAGCCTTGCACTTGAACATGGATATGTTAAAATCCAAGCAAAGTCAGACAGTCAAGAGGCAATAGGACTACTAATCGAAGCATCGAGTAACGTACCGGAGTTAGCTCTAATCCGTCGTATTAAGTAGCAAGTAGCTAGCTTGGAAGAAATCTCATTCACATGTATCCCCAGAACAACAAACACAATTGCAGATTACATGGCTAAAAGGGGCTTATCGAACTCTTCTTTCGAAATGCAGATATCTAATCAAGTACCTCCATGGCTGTCTCTAGCTTCGGAAACCGTCGAAGCCAGTGGTAATCACCTCATCTTGGATCGGAAAACTCATATGGAAAATCTCAGCTCCTGCATTACAACGGGCATCGACTGGCAACGTTTCTCCTCAAGGTCCCATTTGAAAGCAACAACATCGTCTATACGACATGAAAACGACAAGGATATTCTAATTCCAAGCGATAACAACATAAATCCAACATTTTCGTCAGCTTCACCAAGAGGGAACGAGCTCCATACCTTGAGACGTTTCGACAGGAATGAGGTGTTTTTTGATACACCACGGCCAAAAGGGTATTACTCTTAGGAGAGTAGCCCTATTTTTTCAACATGGTGGTTTCCACCTTCCCATGTAATAAAAAAAAAAAGGAGAGAAAAAATAGAAACTGACACTGCAGCAGCTCTTCACGTAGAGTTCACGCGCCATGTGTTATTCTCGATCACAAAAAAAGGATCCAAAATTATCGAGAAATTATATAACTAATAAATCTTATTAGGATTTTGAATTAGTAAGCTGAGGTGGGAAAATAAATGAACACACATTTCATTTTCAAACCCTAATCTCATCTCTCCCTTTCTCCTCCACGAATTCTGGAGTCACCTCCCTTGTTTCGATCGAATTGGTTTCGATTCTCATTGATAGAACCCTAATTTGTTGTTTGGATTGGATTTGGTTCGAGGAAGTTTGGGAAGATGAGCAGCCAGATGGCTCCTCCTCCGCCTCCCAAACGAAACAGCTTGAAACGAGGGACGTCGGGGTCCAAAAAGTCGTCTTCGTCGCTGACGGGGACGGAGAACGGTCCCAGCCACGGAACCAATTCGAAGCCGTCGTCTCCGCCGTCTCAATCGTAGGTTTCTTCCTTTTTTCTTTCGCGATTTGGTGCAGTTTATATGTGTTTATGGGGAATTTGGTCTGTTTGATTCGTAGTTTATGGTTTCGGTGTGAGCTTTGGATAATCATTGTTTAGAGAACGTGATGTCATGTTGAAAATGCGTTTAGGTCTGGTGAGAGGACAGTGAAGAAATTGAAGTTGTCAAAAGCGTTGACAATTCCGGAAGGGACCACCGTGTCGGATGCTTGCCGGAGAATGGCAGCTCGTCGCGTGGACGCAGTTTTGTTGACTGATGCCAATGCTTTGCTCTCTGGGATTGCTACTGATAAGGTTCATAGTGGATTATTTTTATTGTTCTTTGTACTTATGCTTCCTTCATGATTCCAAGTATGTTATTCTCTGGCTCTACTGTTTTGGAATCTGGAAATAGGACATTGCTGCTAGAGTAATTGCAGAGGGATTGAGGCCTGAACAGACGGTGGTTTCCAAAATAATGACAAGGAATCCAATTTTTGTCAACTCAGATGCGTTAGCCATAGAAGCTCTCCAGAAGATGGTTCAGGGTTGGATTCTAGCTGCCTCTGTTTGATTTTATGGCATAAAATCATGGTGGTTGATTTTGATTTGATCAGCAAAATGTAATAATTCAGTGGCATCTTTGTGTGCTTTGTCCTGGCAACAGGAAAATTTAGGCACCTCCCAGTTGTGGAGAATGGTGAAGTTATCGCATTGCTGGATATTACCAAGTGCCTCTATGATGCTATATCAAGAATGGAAAAAGTTGCTGAGCAAGGAAGTGCCATTGCAGCTGCTGTTGAAGGAACCGAACGCCACTGGGGAAGCAACATGTCATGTTAGTTTCTCTTGTACTTTTCCTTGGATGGTACTTTCAGGTTCTTGTCTCTTCACATCTGATGGGACTGCTTGTCCTTTTGTACCGTTTTTATGGAATTTTGCAACTACTTCACTTAAACTATTTAATCACTTTAAGCAAGAGCAAATTTTCTGTACTTCTATTATGTTTTTTTATTTGCATGCCTAAAAGCAAGAGCAAGCTTATGATAATTTAGTTTATTTGTTCAAAATGAATTATGTATCGATTTGATCATGAAATTATGAGAATTTGAAAATTGAAATATAGGTGTTTAATTTTGGCCATGTTCATGGGCTTGGAGAATATAGGTGCTTTTGTTATATGAACTTCTGGTCACATATTGGAACCATGGGAAATTTGATTGGGAATGAATTTTTGAACTTGTTTATGTTATTTATATGACTTCTTCTTTAATTATCTCACCCCTGCAGCACTTGCAGAACTGGTATATGTGTTTCTTGGATATCAATTTGATAGTATTTGCTATGTGCTTCTTATCTTGTATTTCAGCTCCATATAATTTCCTAGAAACTTTGAGGGAGCGGATGTTCAAGCCTTCACTGGCAACTATTGTCGGTGAACAAACAAAGTAACTCTTAATGCTAATTTGTCTTTTTGTCCATTTAATCACTTAATTTAGACATAGAGGAGGGTTTTCTTGTACCAATTTCTGTAGCTACACATGTTTACAGGGTTGCGGTTGCTTCACCATCAGATCCAGTCTATGTTGCAGCGAAAAAGATGAGGGAATTGCGGGTTAACTCAGTCATTGTTGTTACTGGGCACAAAATTCTGGGAATACTGACGTAACATTTCTAAACCGAATCTTATTTGCTCAATATTGCCCAAGATTAATTTTTTTGCATGGATGCTGTTTTGGAAGTATATTGGTGTTGTTTTTATGTATATTTGTGGTGTTCTTTTATCAGTTGATGCTCCTCACTTGCAGTTCAAAGGATATTCTAATGCGCGTTGTTGCACAAAATCTTTCTCCTGAATTGACTCTAGTGGAAAAGGTTCTGTTTACTCCTTTTCACTTGTTTCCGTGCATTTTCAAACTCCATGAGTTAGTCGATGCAAAATATGCATGATTTTTTTTTTAGTTATGATACTCAGCATTTTACTTGGAGTGAAGTTTAACCCTACAATTCAGTGATAACCTTTTAATGAATTAAGCATATGATAGTAAGGTTGTGCATTCTCTTGATATTTTTATGATTTCCCCCTTTTTCCATGCTAAAGGTGATGACACCAAACCCTGAATACGCAACATTGGAGACTTCAATCCTAGATGCATTGCATATAATGCATGATGGGAAGTTTTTGCATCTTCCTGTAATGGATAAAGGTTTGCCTACTTCTTTGAGTCATGTAATGAAAATTTAAATATCAGCTAACTTATTAAACTGCATATGATGCCAATCTATTGACTCTCTTGTGTAGGATTAGTGGTTGCATGTATAGATGTGCTTCAGCTAACTCATGCTGCAATTTCAATGGTAAGCTCTCTTCTTATTCTTACACCCTGTGCTATGCATGCAACATTTTGTAGTAAAATCGTGTAATGCAAAGGAAATATAAAAAGAAAGATCAATGAAGTGTCTACTAACCTGCCACATTTGCAATTATGCTTCCTTTCAAGCTTGTGAACTTTTTTTTCTTTTCTTGTGGTAGATATGTGTGCCACTTCAGGAGACTCTTGTACAACTAACTAGTCCTCGTTTCTGTCAAATGGTCTTATTAAAGGCATGGCAATATGAAGCATGGCACGTGGAACATAGATTAAATTATTTTTAAAAATCAATGAACTTCTGATTGACAAGGGATGAGCTTCATTTTGATCCTATGGAATTCTTATCAAACTTTATTGGTCCTTGCTTTGGAATTGAGTTTGTATTTGTGGATTTTCATCTAGGAGCATATTTCAAACTGAACTACACCAGTGCATTCATGCTTGTGTTATGCAACTCTTTCCCCCCATAAAGTCGTTATAGAGCAACATGTTGATAAGTTCTGTGTTAAGATAATTTGTGAGTGCTATTTTAGTTTTTATGCTAATACTGTCTAAAAATTGGATGCACATTTGAACTTTTAATAGGTTGAAAGTAGCTCTGGAGCAGTTAATGATGTTGCAAACACGATGATGCAAAAGTTTTGGGATTCTGCTCTTGCTTTAGAACCACCAGAGGATTATGACACTCAAAGGTCATTAACTTCTGCATGCTGTGATACTTTTCTTGTGATCTGTTTACTTTTCTAACTAACTCTGTAAAATGCTTCTATCAGTGAAATGTCAGCATTGATGACCTCTGATGCAACTGAAACGGGAAAGTTCCAATATCCATCCCTTGGTCTGGGAAATTCATTCGCTTTCAAATTTGAGGATCCAAAGGGTCGAGTACATCGATTCAATTGCAGTAAGTGGTGATTCATTGCAATATCGATCATATTATATGCTAAATAAGTTCCTCTATTTGTATGTTAACTTAAATATGGATATGAGGCGTGTGATTGTTTGGTACAAATTAAAAAATTGAGAAGGTCACGGAACAAAGTATGAATGATACGAAAATAAACCATCAACCTGGATGCATATTCACCTCAAGCTTCAAAGAATATTTGTTGGAGAAGTAATTCAATCTAACTTAGCTTTGACATATTCATTGTGCATTCTATTTGTTTCAGGCCCAGAAACTGTAAATGAGCTTGCATCTGAGGTCTTGCAAAGGATTGGTGCTGGCAATGGTCAAGATCATCTTCAACTTTTGGTAAGATAGTAATAACATAACTCTTTTATCCAAATCCTTTCTGAATTCCTAGTCATAAAGTTTGCCTTATTTAAAATCCCTTTTGTAGTATGAAGATGATGAAGGTGACAAAGTTTTGCTCGCAACTGATGGAGACCTCATCAGTGCTGTTAATCATGCCAGATCTGCTGGACTGAAGGTAACATAGTTCCTGCGGTATCTTTGTGCCTTTTGTGATATACTAGGGTTATATCTGAACTGAAGCAAAAACCAAAGTTTTAGTAATATTCAATTTTAAAGAATTTTTTATTAGACTTTATTCATTGCTTTATATGACTCGATCTCTCCCCCACTCTCCCAGGTTTTAAGATTGCATCTGGATTTTACTGATTCAAGCAAGGAAGAAACTTCAGAACCGACTACAACTACCCTCCAGAAGAGTGGATGGTCGTCTTTCCACTATAGTATTATCGTGGGTGCGGTTGTTGTAACAGGAATTGGTGTGCTGGTTTGTTTGAAGCGCTCAAGTCTGTGAAACCGTGCTGATTTCCTTAAGCAAAGCATGTTAGGGTTTTAAAAACTGATCATAAAGGGCTCTCTCAACATCTGGAGATGTTTCTTGGGCAGAGTTTGAAGTACAGACCGAGGGGAACAGCAACAATGAAACTGAAGATTGTTCAAATTAGGCAGGGAGCCTGCTGCCGCGATTTTGTTACTACGATCGAATCTAAGAACGAACAACGATTAGCATAGAAGTGATGTTGATAAATGAAACCTGGAGCATTAACTCAACTTTGTTGTTATATGTCTATAAGCTTACATGAGGTGAGAAAAAGAGAAACATATAAAAGTATCTTTTCTCTTTGTATAGAGATGAAAGAAGTGCATTCTTTCTATCTGAGTTCTATGGCTAATTCATTTTCTTTTTGAGCTTGGGCAAAGCCAAGCAAGATTTTCTTGCATTTTCTATCACATGTATAATTTCCATCTTTTCTTTAAAAATGTGATTTCTTAAAGATTACTCTTCATATTTTGATCAACCAGGTTGGAGATTTCCTAGAATTTATTGGATATGAATGCAGTTTTGTTTATATCTACTGGATTTAGGTTCATTTTCTTATGTACTCTTCATTCTCTAGCATGAAATTTAGATGGCAGTGTGTGAAGATCAGATTCTATATGAATACTAATCATTATATGTAGAGATTCGATTTCTAAAACGTTTCAGAGTTGATAATGATGATTTCACATGCTTATGTTTTGGAGGGGTTGTTCTAGTTATTAAATATTGAAAGTAGAGATGGGAAAAGACTTTGGAGTTGAATTAGATAAGTTCCGTTTTAATGTTAAGTTCTGTTTGATCTAGTTTGAATATGAGTTTAGGTCATATCATCTTGCTCAATTAACAAGTTTGAACTTTGTTTTGGAGGTTTGTTTTAGCTTTTAAATATTGTAAGTAGAGATGGGAAAAGACTTTGGATTTGAATTGGATCACTTCGATATCAACATTAAGTGGCTCGGTCTCAATGTCAAGTTTGGTTTGATCGAGTTTAAATATGAGTTTAGGTCGTATTATCCTGCCCAATTAACAAGTTTGAACTTTGATTTGGAGGTTTATTTTAGCTTTTAAATATTGCAAGTAGAGATGGGAAAAGCCTTTGGATTTGAATTGAATCACTTCGATATCAAGTAGCTTGGTCTCAATGTTTAGTTTGGTTTGATCCATTTTGAATATGAGTTTAGGTCATATCCTCTTGCTCAATTAACAAATTTGAACTTTGTTGTAAGTAGAGATGGGAAAAGACTTCGGATTTGAATTGAATCACTTCGATATCAATATTAAGTAGCTCGGTCTCAATGTTAAGTTTGGCTTGATCGAGTTTAAATAAAAGTTTAGGTCATATCATTTTGCTCAATTAACAAGTTTGAACTTTATTTTGACTTTTAAATATTGGAAGTAGAGATAGGTAAAATTTTTCGAATACTAGTTTGGGTTATGTTATTGAGTTTAAATTTTGCTCAAGTAACAAGTTCGAATTTATTTTAAAGGATTTGTTTCAATTTTAAGTTGCAATGGGAAAATAGTTTTGATTTTAATTGTTTAAGTTCGATTTCAGTTTTAAATTTGGTATGATCAAATTTGAACTTTTCATTGAATTTAAAGTTTGATCAGTTAATAAATTTAAAATTGTTTCGTTTAATTTAATAAAAATTAGAATAATTTTAAAAAATTGAGTTTTAATGTATTTAAATAGACATTTTATATTTATTATTGAAACTAATTATTACAATATATTACAAATGTAATTAAAAATTATTTTAAAAATAAATAATTATAATAACTTTAGTCATAATTAAAAATTAAAAATTTCAAGTAGAAAAGAGATAAATGGAGCCAATCTAATCGACCCGTATGTACCCGACCCGTTTTGCATGTACTACTCTCTCTGGTTTTAACGATCTCAGCGATTACTGTGCTCGTGAGAGGGAAAAATATGAAACCTCCGATCACAGGACTCCTCATCTCACTTCTTCTCCTCCATTTTCTTGCCTCCCAAACAGCATTTTCCTGGAAGAAAGATGAGTTCCGCAACTGCGACCAAACTCCCTTTTGTAAACGCGCCCGTTCTCACAAACCGGGCGCCTGTTCCGTCATTGTCCGCGACGTCGCCGTTTCCGACGGCCACCTCACTGCCAAACTAGTCCCTCGAACCCTTCCGGAGCCCGGTCATGAGGATCAATCCAATCCATTGATTCTCACACTCTCGACCTATCAAGATGGAATCTTGCGGCTCAAAATCGATGAAGACCATTCGTTGCACCCTCGTAAGAAGCGGTTCGAGGTACCTGATGTAATAGTCTCAGAGTTCGATGAGAAAAAGGTTCGGATTCAGAGGTTTTCGACGGAGAGGATCGACGGGGATGCGACGCCTTCCTCGGTTGTGTACTTATGTGACGGATACGAGGTGGTGCTTCGTCACGATCCGTTCGAGGTTTATGTCCGGGAGAAATCGAGTAATGTGAGGGTAATTTCGTTGAATTCTCATCAATTGTTTGATTTTGAGCAGTTAAGAGCCAAAAAAGAAGGTGATGATTGGGAGGAGAGATTTAGGGGTCATACTGATACGAGACCTTATGGGCCTCAATCTATCAGCTTTGACTTGTCGTTTTATGGGGCTGATTTCGTTTCAGGCATACCAGAACATGCTACTAGTGTTGCATTGAATCCAACTAAAGGACCTGGAATTGGTCACTCTGAACCTTACAGACTGTTTAATTTGGATGTGTTTGAGTACTTGCATGAATCACCATTTGGTCTTTACGGGACCATACCATTGATGATATCTCATGGAAAGAGTGGAAAAAGTTGTGGATTTTTTTGGTTAAATGCGGCTGAAATGCAGATTGATGTGTTGGGTAATGGGTGGGATTCAGAATATGGGCTTTCCCTTCCTGTAGAGAATAGGATTGATACTTTCTGGATGAGTGAGGCTGGGATTGTTGATGCTTTCTTCTTTGTAGGCCCTGGTCCAAAAGATGTTGTTAGTCAATATACAACTGTTACTGGGAAACCTGCAATGCCTCAGCTTTTTGCAACGGCTTATCATCAATGTAGGTGGAACTATAGGGATGAAGAGGATGTGGAGCATGTGGATTCTAAGTTTGATGAGTTTGATATTCCATATGATGTTCTATGGCTTGATATTGAGCACACTGATGGTAAAAAGTATTTTACTTGGGATTCTGTTTCGTTCCCATATCCAGAGGAAATGCAGAAGAAGTTGGCTGCTAAGGGAAGGCATATGGTGACCATTGTGGATCCACACGTGAAGAGGGATGAGTCGTTCATATTGCATAAGGAGGCTTCAGAGAAGGGGTACTACGTGAAGGATGCTAGTGGGAAGGACTATGACGGGTGGTGTTGGCCTGGTTCTTCTTCATACTTGGACATGTTAAGTCGTGAGATCAGGTCTTGGTGGTCAGACAGGTTCTCTTACGATAACTATCTTGGATCAACTCCTATATTACATATTTGGAATGACATGAATGAGCCATCTGTGTTCAATGGTCCAGAGGTATGCTGGTTATTTAGTCACACTCTTTATTTCTTTGTCTTCCATTAGTTTTTTTTCCCCCCTTCCCCCACGTGCACTATCCTAGGTACATAGAGCTTGAAGTTGTTGTGCTTTTTATGAAGTTTTGACTCGAAAGAAAAATATAGATTAGCACTGGAAGAAATAACTAGCTATTATCACCAGGTGTCAATGCCAAGAGATGCTTTACATTATGGAGGCGTAGAGCATCGGGAATTGCATAATTCTTATGGTTACTACTTCCACATGGCAACATCTGATGGCCTATTGAGACGAGAGAATGGGAGAGACAGGCCATTTGTTCTGTCAAGAGCATTCTTCGCTGGAACCCAAAGGTATGGAAGTGTTTGGACAGGAGACAACACAGCCGATTGGTTTCACCTTAAGGTTTCAGTTCCAATGATTTTGACCCTTGGACTCACCGGAATCTCATTTGTTGGTATGGACAATGCCTTTGTTGTGTCAATCAACTATACTTTCTTTTTATCCTGATAATTACTATTTCTTCTTATACAAAGTCATTTCTCTTCCTCTGTTTTTGTAGGTGCGGATGTTGGTGGATTTTTTGGTAATCCAGAGCCTGAGTTGTTAGTTCGCTGGTACCAGCTTGGTGCTTATTATCCCTTCTTTAGGGCTCATGCCCACCTGGACACAAAGAGACGAGAACCTTGGTTATTCGGGTATTGGCTGGTTTTTACCACTTTTCTTTGCTTCCCTTATAATAATCTACGTTGATGCATATTTTGTGCTTTTCTTTCCTTTCTTCTTGAACTTCTTCTGCTAGTGTTTCATATGTTTCTGGCTTGTACTTGGATTTACTATTCCTTTACATATTTAGCTTCTAATTTGATCGTCTTGGGGAACCTGTAACAAAATTGTGTATACCTGCATGGCGGTTTGGGGCTGTTTATGTGCTTTAGTTCTGATTAGGAAAATAAAAAACTTGCTCTTGTGTAGGTTTTTCTAAAGTAAACCCAATTTGTTATGGTAGGGACGTATACATTTAAAAAAAGCTCAGTGAGTGCTTGGACTTGTAAGTAGATTATAACATTGTGTGAACGTGTTTTGGCTTGTAACAAACATGATAAATTATCCCAGCAATTGCCATGTCCTTGTCATCCATTGCTGGGAAGTTAAGATAATGCATTGATGAGTTCAATAATTAGTTGGCTTGCTGATTTTCTTTGCACATCTAATGTACCTAATTGGATCTTCTATAAGCCAAAAAAAATTTAATATTCTATTGGAGATTCTAGATTTACTTGATGTTGATGTTAATGGTTGTTGAATGATATGGATCCAGTATGGACACATGTTCCTTGATATAAGAGTATGATTGCACAAATATGCATTAGGACTTTGTATGCATAATATCTCTAGTTATTTTATTGTGCTGAAGTGTTGGACCCTAGATATTAAGTTAAGAATTTGCTGATGGTCTTAAACCATTGGCTTAATGTCTTGGGAATATAGATAAATGAAAACCAAAAACGTTGTTTTATTTGCTGGTTCTGTATTCTACAATCCTGAGTTACATCTCTCAATCAACTTATAACTAGAAACAGTTTGATAGACCTCTAGTGCAATTTGTATATCACAGCAGAAAGAAGAAAAATCCAGGACCTAACCCAAAGACATGATCACCAGCAAAACGAGTTGCGTTGGCTATGTTGGTTTGTATTCCAGTACCACTGCTGTCATTATACATTGCTGTCATTACCTGATGAGGTGGTAGCAGTCAGTTATCCTCTTTTCAGGAGTATATGTGCCTGTGTCAGAGGGGAGGGGAGGGCACTGATGGTCACTTTGTGAAACAGTCTGCCGAGTCCTTGAGGAGAGGATATCATCTGGAATAGCTATCATTTTTTGTATTATCCATTTCCATCAATATACGTTTCCTCTATCTTTTCCCAGCCTTCTCCATATTTCTTTATTTCATTCACTTTTTTCTCATTGGTTTTTATCACAGTTCAGTACCGTCCAATTGTCCTTATGTTGAATTTGTAGTTTTATTATATTTTCTTCAAATATCTACAGGGAGAGGAATACGGAGCTCATAAGGGAGGCAATCCATGTCCGTTACATGTTACTTCCATACTTCTACACATTATTCAGAGAAGCAAACACAACAGGAATTCCTGTTATGCGTCCATTGTGGATGGAGTTCCCTCTTGATGAAGCTACTTTCAGAAATGACGAGGCCTTCATGGTTGGAAACAGTCTCCTGGTTCAAGGGATATACTCTGAGGTACTTCCTCCACACTAGATGAATTAGATGGATATGATATGATTTCTCCTTTGTTTTCTCCTATTATTTGGCCTCTCAAACTAAAACTAAGTGTCAAATATTTCAACTAGCGAGCTAAGCACGTATCAGTGTACTTGCCTGGCAAAGAATCTTGGTTTGACTTCAGAACTGGAACTGCATACAAGGGAGGTAAAACCTACAAATTGGAAGCTTCAGAAGATAGTATTCCTGCATTCCAGAGGGCTGGAACTATCATAACAAGAAAAGATCGTTATCGTCGAAGCTCCACACAAATGGTGAATGATCCTTACACTCTGGTATGTAATCGACTCCTGATACTTTTACTCATAACTGCACAGTTTTGATCGTAATACTTTTACTCATAACTGCACAGTTTTGATCGTAAAGGTGTCAAGACAATTACTTGGTGTGCCTTTGTTACCTATTAATTATTCTTTTATCCAACTTTCTTTCTCGAATGTAGTGCATATGTATCTGTGTTCTTGTGAACATGTATCAGGCAGAAAGGTGGGAAAATAAGAAGGATACAACAGGCTTAATCTTGACGATTTTTGGCTATCTCTGGTACCATGTATTTAAGAGCATATGAAATGTGGATACAATGGCAGCTAACTGCCATATCGTCCTTGTGCAGAATGCTTTCTTACGATGCAGCGATTGTTAACGGAACTGGGCAACTATACCATTGGTCCTAGCCTCTTCATCCTTCAAGATTTATACACAATTGTGAAATCAAAAATCAAAGATCTAATAGCAATGTTTTCTTTCCTTGTCGAAGTACCTACTTTCATGATTGACAGGATTGAAAGAATTTTGATTGTCAAAATACGGGGCATATGCCTCCATGCCGTCGCTTGAATAATTTATTTTCGTCTGCTTGCCATGTCAAACGCATCTGAGACAAACTTTGTGCAAAAACTTGAATTGCCATTTGCTTGTGCAGGTGATAGCCCTAAACAGTTCTCAAGCAGCAGAGGGTGAACTCTATGTTGATGATGGTAAAAGCTACAACTTCCTGCAAGGGGCATACATCCATCGCCACTTTGCGTTTTCAAACGGTCAGCTTACATCCTTCAACGTAGCTTCCAGCAACAGTGGCAAACCCCAGTTTTCTTCTGAATGTGTCATTGAAAGGATCATACTGCTAGGATACTCTCCTGGACCAAAGACTGCTCTCATTGAACCTGGAATTCAGAACGTTGAAGTTGATCTCGGACCGCTTAGGCTATCATCCTCCTCCGGTCGATCTTCGGTTGTAACCATCCGCAAGCCTAACGTTCGAATTGCAGATGACTGGACATTGAAAATCTTGTAAGCCACATTTAGTTAACTTTAGATTCTCTTTCAGGAAACATGTTTTGATATTCCAATAGTTCATATTACAAACAACTTTGCTTTGATATTCCAACAGTTCACATTACAAACAATTTTGTAACTCAAGTAATAATAACCACAAATTTCTATTTTATAAAATAAAAGATTTTGAATCTTTGGCTTCTTACCAGTTGACTAATGACTCGGTTGTTGTGCTTATTCTAAGTAAACAAAATAAGACCCCACACGGTTTGTATTGTGTATATGTAATCTTTGCAACCAAATGGCACGGCACAGTCAAAATTGTCATTTCCACAGTTTGATGCTTTTAATATATATATATATATATATATAATCACTCTTTAAGTTAATTTTAGGGGGAAACCAGCAATATTTTAATGGTTTTATTAGATTCCTTATAAAATTTAAAATTATTAAAAATAATTCTCACAAGTGTCATTTTTATTAAATAATATATAGAAAAATGATTAAAAAATTATATCTATATCTACTGAATAAACTAATATTATTAAAATTAGTTTCATATTTTATTAAAATGATACATAAATTTCTTCTACTAATTTAGATGGAATTGAAATTGTAACATTAAAAATATATCAAATTTCATTTCTACAAAAAAAGAAAAATTAATAAAAAAGGTATAAGTGTATTTACATAATAAAATATAATTTTTTTTGAACAATACTAAAATATAATTTTAAAAAGAATCTTATATCTTTATCTTGTTATTTTATAAATTAATAAAATTATTAAAAAGGATAAGAAAAATATTTATTAAATAATGAATCCTAAGTTTTTATTATAAAAAAATATTTTTTACTATGAACTTATAATTAAAATTCCTTCTATAAATTAATAAATTTATCAAAAAGGATAGGAAAAAATAAAGAATCCTTAAGTTTTTATTACGAAAACAATAAATATAATATATTAGTTGATATCATAAAAAATATTAAATATGATAGATTGAGTCAACCAGTTAAAAGGAATTGACTAAAACCGACCGCATACATTGTGTAAGCTTCAAAAATCGTATATGTGTATCTATTGAATCTTAAAATTATTTAATTATTTAATTATTTAATTAAATTTTTAATTTTTCGGTTTAATTTATTGTAATTATTTTTGTCTTTAAAAATTGATTAGTTATTAATTAATCAGTTCTTATAAATTGAAATAAATAAATTAATTTTTATTTAACTAATTTTTAATTAAAATTTAAATTCTTTTATTAATAAAAATAATATTTTTTAATTATATTTTAAAATTTTTAATTTTAATGAATATGATATAATTTCGATTAAACATTTCAGATTAACTTCTAATCCGTTCCTTAAAACACTCTTGTGTGTGTATATATATATATATATTCAGTTTCTACTATTTCCAAGAGACTTCAACACGAAGAGCAAGCTAAAAATCTTCATATGGACACCGAAGCTTCGTCGTAAGTATCTCACTTCCTCATTTAGCTTTCGTTTGACCGGAAAAAAACAGTCCCACTTTCTCTTAATCTGACTTAGTCGCAGGTTTGAAACCAGCGAGATGCTTGCCACTTTCTTGGCTTCAACCCCATTGTTGTCTGAATCCTGGAGGCTTTGCAGTGCTGCAAATCAAAAACCGTATCATGGTTATGTAATAGAGCAGATTGGAAGCACCGTTTGTGTGGCTTTTAGTGGTGTTCAAGAGGTTTTGGGGTCTCCAGATGATGACAGGAACTGGGTACAACTTAATGGGGAGGGTGAAAAGCTTTTCCCTCCATTAACATGTCGAAGTGATCATGGGGAGGCGGAGCCTGTTTTGGTGCATGGTGGGTTGTTGCATGTCTTCTTGGCCATGTACAATAATCCAGATTTCAGAAACCAGGTTAGTGTTTCTTCTGCTAAAACTTCTGCAAGATAATCATGGTTTTTGCCTTTTGCTCGCTAGGAAAATGAGAGAATTCTGATAGACTTTGTCTTCCTGCAAATGGTGATTTTGATGAATCCAACTCTCAAATCTTTGAATGATTTGGTTTGATGATGATAATCCTGACTTTGAAACTCAGGGTTGGTGGGGTCCGTTTTGAGTCAAACTAACAAATTAATAGCATTGACGTACTGGTAAGTGTTCTTTTCTTGTGGTTTTTGGCTTCATATGAAAGGAGTAACTCTGTCCAACCTGTCCAATTCCCAAAACGACTATGGTTGTATATAAAAGCATCCATAGGTTATGGCATCAATGTCCCATCAAGAGACTTTTCTTTTTATCAGTACTATAAGTATAAGCACACGTTTATACTATAAAATACTAGCTAGACTTGCCTAGCAGTTGCATTATATTCCAACTGACATGTCTCTACCTCTTAAGTTCATGGAAAGTTGGGTTCGGTTCCACTTTAATCTATTACAATTAAGCTAAGTTTAGTATTAATCTACGTACTGAAAAGGGTCTAAACGAATCCTTTAAAGAATGGTTGAACAGAGATCTTGGAGAAGATTCACCGCACTGGTTTACTAAAGAACAACGTCAAAAGGCAAAAGTGTTGCTTAAAGCTTTTCTCTTTTATCTGTAAAAAGATTGATGGTTACAAGTAGTTTGAAGGATTTTGCCTTTTGCTCATGTACTGATTCATGACAAGAAAAGAAAGGTATCACCTTTTCATTTACTAAAATCCTGATATGTATATTATAGACAACCACATGATACTTTTTGCTTTCCAATCTACCAGAAGAAGAAAAACACAAAGGACACCATGAGAATAGGAATTTCTGGAAATTTTTGGCTGTGGGGGAGAGGGGTCCAGGCACCAAATGAAAGATGGCTCTTGACTGGTTGCTGGGAATATGCAATTATTGTATCTTTTTGTTTTTATGTGAAAATGTCAGTCAACAAATTGAACAGTAACTTAACTACCAAATGTTAGAAATTAATGACTAGAACCTTGTGTGTCATTATCATTTACTAAAAGATAGGATAGGAGGAGAAGCAAAAATGAAAGTGTAAAAAGTGAGGTATAGTAATGGGAGTTATTAACTAGATGGGAGGTCGCCTGTTACATGTCCCAATCCCAGCCAAGTAACCTAGGGTAGGTATCAAACTTTGAGCAATAATTAGGGTTAGCATTTTCGAACCGACCTTGTGCAAATTTAACAAGACAACAATGAGTTGATCAGAATTTAGGACATGTTCAAATTTTTTAATTGACAAAACGACATCATTTTGTGTTGACCAAAGTAATTCAAATGTACTTATTAAGAAATGGAATTGGCATTTAATTTTCTAATGCTTTAGATGGTTGTGTATATGTTTAGTTTGACCTTTCCTTTGGCTTGTTCACACCAAAGGGCTAAGAATTCTGACTTCCTTTTTGTTCAGTTTTAAGGCAATATGTGAAAAGTACTAGTTCTATTTTTGTGCTACAAAGGTGTTCGTTTGATTTTTACTACTCATTTTCCTAAGGATCTCTAGTGGAAAGTTGATTTCTAGCTAGTTAAATACTACATAATCCACAACTTGATCTTAAATTTGCATATCTGAACTTGTTATTAAGATGATTTCAATTCTGTGTTGATGAGTAAATACATGTTTAACCAAAGTTTTAAGTAGCTAGAGCATCATTCATGTAAATGTGACTCGATTTGGAGATACAGAAGAGCAGTGACAAGCAAAAAACACTTTGAACACAAGTTTTAATCTCTTGAAATGTAACACCTTGTGCATGTAGATGTTGCTGAAATTACAAACAAGCAAATCAGTAGTTGTAACTGGACATTCTGTGGGAGGAACCACAGCTTCTCTTTGTGCTCTTTGGCTCCTTTCTTGTCTTCAATCAACTTCTTCATGTGCTTCAGTTTTCTGCCTCACTTTCGGGGCTCCATTGCTAGGCAATGAGGGTCTCTCAAGAGCAATTCTCAGGGAAAGATGGAGTGGCAACTTTTGCCATGTACTGTCAAGATATGATCTTATGCCAAGACTCCTACTGATCCCAGTTGCTCCAATAATCCCTCAGTTACATTCAGTTGTACCAATGTGGCAACTGTCTATGGACAGAACGGAAGCTTTGCAGCTTCACGATCAAAGCAAAGATGAAATCTTCAGTCATGTTTTGAGAGAGCTTCTGGCTCGTTCTGGAGAAGGTGCAATGACAGGTTCATACAGGCCATTCGGAAATTACTTTTTCTGCTCTGAAGAGGGAGCTATATGCTTGGATAATGCGATGTCTGTAATCAAGTTGATGCGTTTGTTGTTCATGATGGGTTCACCAAGCTGTTGCATCGAAGATCATCTCAAGTATGGAGCCTATGTAGGAAAAATATCTTCACAATTTCTGGAGAGCAGAGGTTTCACCGAGGAAGAGCAGCCTGAATCAAGCTATGAAGCAGGGGTTGCACTGGCATTGCAGTCCTCAGGAATAACTTTCCAGGTAGTATTTTCTACAGCCAAGTGAATATTTGGCAATGCTTATACTTCCTGACCCATAAGTTCTTGAATCTATTAACAGGAACCTGTTGCAAAATCAGCCAGAGATTGCTTGATGATGGCCAGGCGAATGGGTCGCACACCGAACCTGAACTCTGCCGATCTGTCTATCAAGTTATCCAAGATAACACCTTACAGGGCAGAAATTGAATGGTATAAAGCATTATGTGACTTAAGTGATAACCAGATGGGATATTACGACTCCTTCAAACTAAGGGAAGCCTCGAAAAGAGACTCAAAAATCAATATGAATCGGCATAAGCTAGCTAGGTTTTGGGATAATGTTATCAACATGATGGAAAACAATCAACTCCCTTACGATTTTGGGAGACGAAGAAAATGGGTAAATGCATCCCAATCTTATAAGCTCCTTGTGGAACCACTGGACATCGGAGACTACTATAGAACACGGATGCACCGTATCAAGGGCCATTACATTAAACATGGAAGAGAAAGGAGATACCAAATATTTGACAAGTGGTGGAAAGGGAGAGCAACTATAGAGGATAACTACAAAAGGAGCAAGTTTGCAAGCTTGACTCAGGACACTTTGTTTTGGGCAAAGGTGGAAGAAGCAAGGGAGTGGCTAGATAATGTTAAAGGTCAGAATGATCCTACAGCTCTAGCTTTTCTGTGGCAGAAGATTGATGATTTTGATAGATATGCAAGTTCATTAGTTGAAAGAAAGGAGGTGTCTAAAGACGTAGTGGCAAAGAATTCAAGCTACAGTCTATGGGTGAAAGATTATCAGGAATTGAAATCGCAACTGGAGCAATGTCACCTCAACTTCCGGTTTTATTGACAGGGAACTAGTTCCTTACTATCTGTCCTATTATAGAATAACATTGTCAGATAGTTGCAAGTAGTTGCGTAGTTGCTGTTCAGAAACTGCTTCCTGTATATTTTCTATGAGAATGCCAGTACTATTATTCTTCTAGTTGAAGAGAGTATCTTCTGAAGCCACACTACTGAAGGTGATTGATTCTGAACCCACCCCACTGATAGCAATTGATAGCCTGTCTAAGATGCAATCAACAACAACCAGAATTTCATTCTAATGCACAAAAGTTTTCCAGCTTAAAGAATGCAGTATTGTGGGGTTAAAACATAGTGTTAGATAAACCTTGGAATGAAAAACTTACATAGGAATGTGAGATCATAGGATTCAAGAAATTAAGCAACCATAAACGACTATGATCATGTCAGGTCTGATGTATCAAAGGAATGAAGTACTTCTTCCAATGTGGTTCTTGTATTTTTGTCAAGGGGATTGTCTAGATTGTCAGAATGAGCAACATTCAGGATGTAAAGCTTCTTAAAGGCAACAAAAGCAGCTGAAAAGATCCTCTTCAAGCCACCTCTACTGCTGTCAACTTCATACTCAAATTCATATACTTGTAGACCTCCATGGCCTGACCTCTGAGTCACTCCAATCAACTCAACATCCTTTGTACTTTCCTGTGCAGAAAAAAACAAGTCTTAGATCTTAGCATTGAATTAACATCTAAACTTCATCACGTCTCATTTCATCCCTTTTACTTCTTGCATAGTCATTATTGATCAAAAGGGGTAGACCCTTACCTTGCGCTTTTCAGCTTGTATAAGCTTATCAGCAACAAACTCAGGATTCCCAAATTCACCAAGACTCGATAAACGAACCGGACTCACCACAACACCAATGTTGTTACTTCCTTTGCTCACCTCCTCAAACAAAACAGTTGCTCCTGCTTTATCCACCTATTCTTATACAAAAAACAACCCAATTCTTGGCAAAACGGCAACCTCAAGATACAAACCATTAAACCATACCCAAAAAAAAAAAAAACACAAATAAGCCTCGAGAGCGACAGAGACAGACAGGGGATGAAAAGCACCTTAACGTAAGAAGATGGTCTGAGAAGAGTGAACCCCTCTTTGGAATCAGTGTACCTCTCAAGTTCCAACTCCTGAGCCAAAGACACGCTGGGGAATAACCCACTTAAGATTAGCACAATTGTTGAGAGGTTAAGCTCTCTCTTGCTCAAACAATGCGATGGTAATCGAGTTTCTTTACATGGGTCATTGTGTTTCTGGGTAAAGATTGAAGCTTTGTGCCATGGAGTGGAGAAGAAGGTTTTGGGAGGAAAAGAGAAGCCGTCATGCTTTTGAAGATAGTATCTTTGGTATGAGAAACAGTAACACATTCGAATAGCCATTGCCATCGAAATTTTATTGGTGAGCTTGTAGTTGGAGATGAGACATTTTTCTGGCGAGCTCACAGTTGGCGGCTATTGGTCAGAATTTAGCCGCGTCCTATCAACTTCTGTTCTCTTTGTTGTTAAATATTAAATATGTTGTGAAAAATATTTTTAAAAAAGATAATAAATTGGAAATCGAGATTTTTCTATGTGTAGTTATATTTCATTCTTTGATTTTCTATACATGGTTTAATAAAATAGTCGGTGGAGAAGAGTGCAACGTGGAACAGTAACACGACGCAGACAAGCGGTGTCTCCTTCACTGATGGTCTGTCCTGCTACCGCGTTCTCCGCCGCTAACAAGATTTCAGCTTTCTCCATTAACACTTCTCAACAGCAGCAGGCCATGCTTTTGTATTCCTCTTCTCACACATCCTTCTCTGTATGTTCTGCTTCCTCTTCTTCTTTTGTTTCTTCAGTTTATATTTTACAAGAGGAATTTAGAGGCAGTGAAATTCTCTGTATCCGTCTCAAATTTAAAACCCAGAGAGATATAGAGCTGGATGGTTGAATTGGAGCTAAATTGGGAATGGAAGATGGAAATGTGTTAACTCATATCATTTGCTCATTTGCTGCTTCAAATTTTTGCTTGGTTGGTTTTTTTTATTTATTAAAGCTGTTTGATTGAATTTTCAGATCTTTAGAAGTGCAAGGTGGGTGCTGGAGAGGGTAGTAACAGGCAAGTGATGTTTATCTTTCTCACCCGTATGAGCTTGAGTGATTAAGAATGATTTATAAACCTCTGTACTGTCTTCATGACTTTTAAGACTCTTGTACCTTCTATTTCTTGGATCATAGGGAGCGGAATTACTTCGTTTCAGGGCTCTGCAAAGTTTGTACAGACATCCTGTCGTATCTCCTTTCCTGGGACCTCATCTGGGAATGAAGAAAAAGTCCCTTCAAGCTTCTTGAGGGACAAGAAGATAATTCCTGATGCAGAACCTCCAAGCTTTAATGATGTCAATCTTTTGTATCAGTTTATTGATCAGAGGTCAATCTTGTGCTCAGTTATCTTTTGGTTCGAAGGATTGTTGCAATTTTCTTTGCTGCATGACTGTGTGTATCTTTCTATATGTCATGACCGTGTGTATCTTTCTATGTTCTTACAGCACTAGACTCGTGGTACTGACTGGAGCTGGAATAAGTACGGAGTGTGGAATTCCTGATTATAGAAGGTTCTTCATCGTATCTGCTATATTAAACAATTTGATGAAGATATACATTCATGATTGAATGCTTCTTGCTGTTCTGCTTAGCATTTATGTAGTTACCAATGCTGCTACTTTTTAGGACAATTTAGGCAACCTACCTGAATTCATATTTTGTAGACTCCTGAAAGGGCAAGATTAAGGGCTTCTGTAGAATCCCATACTGCCTAGAAGTTAATTTATGACAGAAGCTCTTATGTTTGGAATTGAGTATAATTTTGTCCTTATGAGTTTGAGAGATCAATAGTCCATGACAGTAGGGACAGTCATAATTATCGGTGAGAAGTTTTGGTGCATCATCATGATGATTGAAGTAGTAGTCCTACGACTGATAAGGTTGACGTGTACTTGTTTGATGGTTAGTTAGCTGTTAAATGTTTTTTGTTGAATGCTGGAAAATTTTGAGGATCACTCTGATTGGTACCGTATGCATGAAAAAACGAGGATCCACCAAGTAGTTTTGGCTTGTGAGACCAAAATAGCTAGTAGGTAGAATAAGCTTATAGAATCTTAAGAATGGAAACAACTGATTCCTTCAATTAATAAACTAGCATTACCACATTGGTCTTGCTACTCAAACTAATTGGCTTTAGTACTGCATTTCAAGTTTGTGTTACGTCCGCAACTTTATCGTTGCTAGGTTCCTCTTTCTTTCTTTACATTTGTGACATTAACTTCGTGTGTATTCTACCTTTTTCATAGCCCAAATGGAGCATACAGCACTGGTTTCCGGCCAATTACCCATCAGGTGATCTGAAGGCATGTGACACTATTTCTAGTTCTTTTCTGTATCATTTGAAGCTTAAATTATGCTAATTCACTATAAAAAGGGGCTAAAACAGGGACATTGCTGGACAAACTGACTGGCTGAGGTAGGGAATATAATGTATTATAGGTAGCTGATAATATAATCGAAATGTTGTTTGGCTAAATGTTTTAGATGATGGAAGAAATGGAAATATGAGACATAATTGTTTCGACAATCTCTGATCAGTGCAGGTTGATTTACTGAGTTCTAAGTACTGCAGAGGAAATCGTGTGAAATGGGAACTTCTGATTTTGTCCGTTCTATTATTTGACTAACACAAATAGTTGTTCACAATGCTTTTCAACTCAACATATTGTAAAGTTGTTGACTTTCATTACTTTATAATTATTTCTCTTGCAATGAAAAGTAAAGATAAATAGAAACTCATTGTTCTAAAGATTTGATTTTATTGAAATTGCCACAAACAGGAGTTTCTCCGTTCAATTCGCATTCGCAGGCGGTATTGGGCAAGGAGTTATGCTGGATGGAGACGGTTTATTGCAGCTCAGCCTGGTGCAGCTCATTTTGCTTTAGCTTCCCTCGAAAAAGCTGGTCGGATTAATTTTATGGTTACACAGAATGTTGATAGGTAGTTAGCTGTTTCTCCTTTGTATCGGCAATTTGATGGCTATTGAGGTCCATTAGCAAAGCTTGACCTACATTCTATTTCAGATTACATCATCGTGCTGGAAGCGATCCTTTGGAATTACACGGGACTGTGTATATTGTCATTTGTATAGATTGCAGTTACTCATTTTGTCGGAATTTATTCCAGGATCAATTGAAGGCCCTTAATCCAAAGGTTGGTTACCGAACATTCAATTTCTTACATACTACATACCTGAATTTTCTGATCCGACACATCCAATGTCAGTTAATTAGACCTTTGGCAAAGGCTTGTTGAGAAAATTGGTTTCCAATTGCAGTGGGCTGCAGCAATTGAAAGTTTAGATTATGGCAGTCCTGGATCGGACAAGAGCTTTGGCATGAAACAAAGACCTGATGGCGATATCGAGATTGATGAAAAATTCTGGGAGGAGGATTTTTGCATACCTACATGCCCAAAATGCAATGGAGTGCTCAAACCTGATGTAATATCTTTGTTACCTTGTCAGGTTTTTGTGTGTTCTTTGTATTTTATTGACTTAATCCAAGATAAAATTGTCAGTTCTACTTCTTCATTTCATTAACTAACGATGACAATGACTAGGAATACAGATAGGAACATTTTGCTTGTGGCTTTCTTTTACTAGGTCAATAATTAGGCAGCTGATAATTCACTAATCATTGTATGGTTATTTTGTAATTCAACTTTATTGAACACAATAAAGAAAAACTTCAAGTTTCTGGAAGTTGGTGGTTATCAGTTTTTTCTGATAGATTTCTAATGGTAGTACTTTTAACATGATCCATTGAAGGTTGTCTTCTTCGGTGATAACGTTCCAAAGGATCGAGCAGACAAGGCAGTCGAAGCTGCAAAAGGATGTGATGCTTTTCTTGTGCTAGGATCATCTCTGATGACCATGTCTGCTTACCGACTTATCAGGTAGTTTTTTTTGTGAAAAAAATTCATCACTCCTTGTTTGTACAGATACAAGATTTTAATACTAGTAACATTGTCTTTCTCAATTGTCTACGAGTATAGAACTCTTCTGATTACTGAGAAAAAAAAAACTATTATCATTTGCATGTGGATGGTTCCCAACATTTCTCTTCCAATCAAGTTTGCAATCATCTTTTACACCAAAGTTTTTCATGTTCAAAATATGAATTGACACTAGACACTACCGAGCAAAGTATATGATCAGCTTCAGCAACACCAATTTGATTAAGTGCACATACCAGTTCGAAGAATCTTAGAAATCTTGTGTTGTATCTATTTTTTCTTTTATCCAGGAAGATTGTAACAAATGCATTAGTTTTCAAGTCTTTTGGCTCTTCCACTAATAGGATTTGAAACTGAACATCTCAGAGCTGCTCATGAGGCAGGCGCTGTGACTGCAATTGTAAATTTAGGTGCAACAAGGGCCGATGACTTTGTTCCGTTGAAGATTAACGCTCGATTGGGAGAGGTTAGGTTTGGGATGATGATTCTGGCTCCCGAGTATTATACTTAAGAATTTTTTACCCTGGTTTGATCCATGTCTCTGTATCTGACAGATATTGCCTAGAGTGCTTCACATGGGATCTCTCAGCATCCCTGCTCTCTGATGCAATTGGATTGGAGGTGCACTAGATAATGCAAAAATCATCTTGGCAGATCATATCGTCACAAACTGATTTGTTCTTTTCCCTTGTAAGGTCTTTATCAGAAGATAAGATCATGAGTCAGATATGCAACTTTCTTAAAATATCATCTTCACTTATTGTAAATTGTCTGGTTCGTGGCGTGTTCAGGAACTGAGACACAATTGTCTCGTGTACATGAACCATCTCTTTTATATTCTTTCCTTGTTGGAAGTGGTTCTGGGAAATTCTGACAGGAGAATGCACGTTGAAGATGACAGGCGCTTAGTTCATTTCTTATATGAACAATTTGTTAATGCACTGGATTCATAAATCAGAAACTGATGGATATTCTTTGTAAATAATTGCGTTGAAGTTTCATTGAGATATAGTTGTGTATTATATATACTGATAAAGTTTAAACTCATCAAATTGGTCTCTTGACTCCAAAACAATCAGACCTCATTGTGCAAGTGAATGTTAATTCTTGTGCAAGAACAAGGAGCTTCTGGGTTTTGTTAACTTGAACATCTAAACAGCCATAGTTCATTGATGGCTTCGTATGAGTTTCAAGCCTGAAAACAAAATTCAAACTGCTCCAACAAATTCCCAAAGACAGTTTGCTTGAGAGAGAATGAAGAAGGTTTGTGTTCGGATGGTAAGTCTTAAGACTGATTCGGCCTCAACGGGAATATAAGACACAGAACCTAACAACAGGGTTAACAACGTATCTTCACAGACCAACAATCACAGAATTAGTGAGCCCCGTAGACACTGCCACCAGTAATATCCTTATCTTACATATAGATCCAGTCAAACCCATACTACACAATAAGAAATAGTATCCGACCACGACTCCATTCCAGGTTCCAGCAATCAAGATCCAAAATGCTAAAACACAGGAGACAACACATTTCATTAGCTACATCATTAACACCCCACATAGTTACCATTATGAATCAGCAAGTGCCTTGTCAATTTCTTCGGCATGATCTCGAAGTACGTTCCACTATACAAGAACAAATTCAGGTCAAAATGTACAAATAGCAAAATGCACTTTAAGTTTGAGAGATGAATAACATGTACCTGATCCACACTTAGTGATATACCTGGAAGAACAAACAAGCGTTCGCAGAGGTCAAGAACATTATATGGTTAAATTTTAAGAATAGACTTAAAAGTATTATGGAAAGAAAAATGAGTTTGTTTAAGCCTTTCCTTCAAAAAGTCAACGAACCCCTCAATACACAGAGCTTCCTGCTTTACGAGGGTATGAGGGATGGATATCAATTATACGCAGCTTTCTCTTTGCATTTTTACAAAGAAGCTATTTCTATGACTCGAACCTTCTAATCATAAAGGAATAACCTTACTAGTTGCTCCAAGACTCACCCTCTCTATAAAAGGAATTGGTATTAAAATCTCGGACTAGGGAAATATTTTGGTTCGGACTGAAAATCTCTATAAAGGATTGGAGAAGATAGGAAATGTCTGAGTCTAAAGCTAACTTGTTCTGTCTATTTGATTTGGTTTGAAAGAAACCAAAGAATTTTCAGGCATGTTTATACCAACAAATATGTAGTTGCTAATAGAACTTACCGACAAATATGTTGTTGCAAATAGAACTTACTATTGGATCAGAGAGATTCTGATAGCCAACCAAGTTGCTAATAGCCTAAGTTCTTCCATAAAGCATAATTGGTCTTCTCTGTTTTTGATTAATTTCTAGCTTTGCTATGAGGTCTGGTTTCCTAAGCTCATAGTTTTATAACTACTGTTCCTATAGTCTTGTAACTGTTTTGATTGGCTTTTGGCATTTTCAATGATATTTATTTATTTATCTTCCAAAATAAATCTCAGATATCACATCAACATCAGGCATTCTTAAAGGAATAAAACTGTCATAAAGCTTAACTTATCACGAAGATATACACATATGGTTTTATGTTAAAACTTTGAAACCTGTTCAACAAACTAGAAACAGGGTGGTGGCAACATTAACGATAGAATGCTAAACGTCCCGGTCAAGAAAATGAAGCACATAAAATGAGGGAACCATAATGTTCCATTTCGTCGCAATACAGTTTTTCCTCATTTAATATCAATTTGAAATCTCTCTTACACAGTAAAGAACCAGAATTATGAGTCATAAACACACTGAAATCACCGTCATAAACATAAGCCTTTTCTTTGAAAGCCATTAAGAAAAAAGGAGGGTTGGGCAACAGCTTATAGACCCTGCTGGCTTCATCTATAAATTGTAAATTGTTTCAATTTCTTAATCAGAACTTTTTGCGCAAAATAGAGGATGTCCCGATCGGGAGACA
The DNA here is from genome assembly GCA_025594535.1 of Erythroxylum domingense. Classification (NCBI taxonomy): domain Eukaryota; kingdom Viridiplantae; phylum Streptophyta; class Magnoliopsida; order Malpighiales; family Erythroxylaceae; genus Erythroxylum; species Erythroxylum domingense. Next base: position 435,123 of record JANQBM010000222.1, read on the forward strand.
GAATGGGGAAATTCCGTTATATCCTCGAGCACAACACGCATTAGCAAACATCAACATTTCATCAACCATCTTCTCCAAGATATAATGTAAAAGAAGTTGTCGGGAGAGAGAATGGGGAAATTCTGTTATACCCTCGAGCACAACACGCATTTGCAAACATCAACATTTCACCAGCCATCTTCTCCGAGTATATAATGTAAAAGAAGTTTCAGTGTACATTTCCCACCAAAAGTAACCAAGTGAAAGTTTTGAATAATCACATTTGGTCTAGGTAACAGCATATAAGGCAGGCACTGTGAGCTTTAAGGATCATCAAAACTAGAGTCTAACAATATAACCATTGACTAATAGAAACCTACATTGAAACTAAAGGAATGCAGGATAGTTTAGGTAACCACATTATATTATCACAAAAGTGCAAGTGAAACCGGATTGGTAGACAGAAGATTTTGAAGGTGAGAACAAAAAACTAATGAAAGAGGAAGAACAAATTTTAGTATCAGGCCACAAAATCAAGAAACAATCTATGTAATTCATAGCTAAAAAGTCTCCTCTAATATGTAACTTCTCTGTCAGTGTCTTTTAATTTGACCAAAAATTTGCAGTTAAACAATGTATAAACCAATAAAATGTTAGGAAAGATACTTTACTAGCAAAGAACATGCCATAGCTTGATTGTCACTGAAATCTACCCATGTCTCCAAACATCATTTCCTTTCAGAAAGAAGGTCCAAAAGTGACAATGTCCTCCCACGAAGCCAAGATCATAGGGAACCAGACATCAAACAGAAAAAAGATACAAAAACAACGAAGACATAAAGAAAAGAAAAGAAAACCCAGAAGAAGAAACAAGAACAAGAACAAGAAAAAAACCAGAAGCAGACATAAAAGCAAACAAAAAGGAGGTCCAAGCTCAACAAAATCTAAGAAAAGATAAAACTTTCAAAGCAGAAATGCAAGAAAAGAGAGAGAAAAAGACCTTTCTTGCCAGGCAACTGCTTGCCATCTTTGAGATAGAACTCCCGAATATCGACCCACACCCTTCCTTGCCAGTTCCTCACTGTCACTCTCCTATTCTTCGATATCTGCTCCATTTTTTTTTCAACAGCAACAGAACAAAGTTATTATCACTCCAAGTAACGTGGAAGCACATAAACAGTTGAAAATAACAATAGGGTATAACCTCGCAGACGACGATGTCGTCAGAATCGTCGGAAGTTGCAGTCTTTGGGGTTTTCTTGGGCGGCGCGTGGCCTTCGGAGTTGTCATCTGAAGCACACAAGTCCTCGTCGTCCCTTCGCTTTCCTTTGCCAGACATTTTTGCCTCCTCTGCACCAAGTCTCTGCCTTTTGCTTTCCCTCTTAGACAGCTTTCAAGAGCTGTGTCCCTCCATACTCATATTATTTGATATTTATTATTAATAGGCATAAGATTGTATCATTTAGTATTTATCTTAAAGTTACTTTCCGACCGGCCCAAGATTAACAAACATGATTCGGATCAGACATATCCTTAACCCGATCCGACCCAAAAATAATGGATTAAGTTTTAGTATGATTGAATTTTAAGTCGAGTTTCACGAAACAAAGCGAAAGAGTGTGGACTCGATCGCCATCCCACAGAAGAAATCGAAGAGACTTTTTGTTAGTGAATTTTGGATTCCGATTTCCATATCTCTGACAAAATCAGCAGCAAGCCCTCGTTTAGATTCCTTCCAAAAAATCATCTTTTAGGGTTTTTGATTTCACCGTGATTGTGAGTTTATCGAAAAGATGGGGAATCTGTTTGTGAAGAGACCCAAGATCACCGAGGTGGATAAAGCCATTCTCTCCCTCAAGACCCAAAGGCGCAAGCTTGCTGATTACCAACGAAAGGTTTTACCTTTCTTGTTCCTTGTTCTGCAAGTTTTACGTTTTGATGACTCGTGCAAATTAGGGTCGAATCGTTGTTTTAGAATGTATCAACTGGAATTGAATTGATTTCGACTCGAGCTATTCAATTCCATTCATTTTGTTACCAATTATATGTGAAATCGATGATCTTTTACTACGTTTATGGGAGGATTTGTGGTTCTTGGAAGCTTACTTTGTTAGGCAGAGGATATGGGGCTAATGCCATTTTTTGTTGCTTGTGTTATTGTGTCAAATATTCTGTATTTTGTACAGGCATTGCTTTAGGGAGTGTATGTTTGAGAGGCGGCACTAGTCTTTTTGTGTCTGTAACTAGATAGTTCAGTATTAATCCGACGTAGGAGATGCTTGACTTTGTTGCAAAGGTTCCATTGACTTGTTTCTTATTGCTTTGCTTGTCTAATTCCTTGCTTTTTCTAGATGGTATTAATTGTAAAAGTCTACATGCAGGCTTTGAACTATTACTACTGTATCTTATTACCCTGCTGTAATTGTTTTCGGCCTTGTTCGATATTTATAGTTATCGTCTGTCCTTAGTTGGATCGTGTATAACATATTCACCTTGTTCAGGGAACTTCAGATCAGTATAGAAAGATCGTGTAGCTTTTGTTTAAACTCCAATAATCACTATGTTGTGGCTATTTTCCTTCATCCAGCTTGAAGCTGTAATTGAAGCAGAGATGCAAGCTGTTAGAGAGTTGATACGTGAAAAGAGAAAGGATAGGGCCTTGTTTGTCCTCAAGAAGAAGAAAGCACAAGAAGAATTATTGAAGCAAGTGGACACCTGGCTAATTAATGTTGAGCAACAAGTAAGATAATCACTTTCTAGTTCAATTAAGTTATACATATGATTGTTTAGCATCATTGAAATGTGTAGGACCTAATATCTAGCAAAGTTCTTTGTAGATCTAATTTCCATTCAAGTTCATATCTATATCCAGGTCATTTTCAGATGTGCTTGTAACTTATAGAAAGTACATTAAAATTCTGGTCTCAGTTGGCAGATATTGAGCTAGCCAGCAAGCAGAAAGCTGTATTTGACAGTTTAAAGGCTGGAAATAATGCAATTAAAGCATTGCAAAGTGAGATCAGCTTGGATGATATTCAAAAACTAATGGATGACACTGCTGAAGCTAAAGCATATCAAGATGTGAGTTTGCACTTTGAAGGCATATCTTTATATTCTTATGTTGATTAATGGTGATAATGATATGTCTATCGTGTTAAAAACAATTTATATTATGCAATTTTCTATTATCATAAATAATTTAAGTCATTACGTTTTCTATTGTTGAAAATATATGCTTTCAGTGACTTAAAAATCCATCTCATTGAAATGTCTCTCCCTTTTGTTCATTATGCTTGCGTTTGTCTTCGTTGTTGCTATAGCTGCAATGTTCCTCCTGTTGGAATGCTTTCATTTGTCTTCATTGTTCCACAAGGCTGCAATGTGATAATTTTGTAAAAAATTTTGGAAACTTGATCAGTTGAAAAATAAGTTTGATTTCTCCATTTGTCTATAATTTAGTCTTTATTGCCTTTTTTAACTTTGCTCTTTTCATCTGTTACAGGAAATAAATGCCGTTTTGGGAGAAACATTATCAGCAGAAGATGAGGAAGAGATTTTAGCTGAGTTTGAGAACTTAGAAAGTCAGGTACGCATGTTTTACATGTTTGTAGCAACTATGATTATACTTCTTTTTCATTTGGAAGTTTCCAAATGCAATGCTAGTTCTAGTTGGAGTTACCAAATCCGTATTTTGATTACATATCGACACAGTATAAGAATGTTAGATGTCATTTATTTCATTTGTGTAGATTATCCTTCAAGACTTACCACAAGTGCCTACCTCAGTTTCTTCTGAGGTACATGAGGAGAAGTTGGACCTTCCTGATGTACCAACCAAGTCACCAGTTGCTGCTAAGAATTTAAATGTTTCTGAAATTGGTTCAGCTGAAGTAACCACAAAAATGAAAGGTATGCATCTTTTTTATAGTTCTGATATTTTTAAAAGGAGAACAAACTAACTCTGATTATCTTGAATTGCAGTTATGGAGGAACCCTTGCCTGCATAATTAGGCAAATATGTTAACGTAGCTTTCTCGAGGTTTGGTTATCGAAGGCCTCCATTGGCTCTCTACACATTCTTTTAGCTGAAAGACTATTAAACTCATCCAATTGTATGCATAATGGGATTGAATTTGGTTGTATGCAAGATTGATTGATATAGGCAAGCTCAAAGTAAAAGTTTTGTTAAAACAAGTCACATACTATTGACGCTGTTAGATATTTGTTGCTGCCTCTACTGTATAGGAAGAGAATGAACATCAAGTCATTTTGATTGGTGATTCCAACTAGCCCAATAAGCTTCTTTTGGGCAATAGTTTGTGTGTAAAATAAGGTTGTTTTGCAACATTGTAAAGTAGATGCTCCATTGCTACTCAATTCTCACTTTTTTAATCGTTAGAAACAAATAATCCCCTCTATTTTGTATCCATTTAGGTAGTTTTACCATCATTCAATTTTTCAAGAGGAACATTTAGCTTACAGTGAGCAACAACTTTATTAGATCTTTAGTTTGTTCACAGTTTTAATCAAATAATTATACCAAGCTTAATTCAAAAGAAATTAGCATCCGACATTTATCTGATGGATTATAGAGAATTACAAGAACATGGCCTACTTGATCAAGAACATGAGCAACAATTCTAGGAAAAAGGAAATGTATAACCCACTTTAAAAATGTATCCAAGGTAAGTCACATAAATACATAATTAAAAAAAACAGTGTTAAGTGCTAATCACTTTTCAAATCATTAAGTTGCAAAAGGTTTGTTGAACCACAAAATAATGAATAGACCAAATGGTCCACTTAAGTTTTGTTTACATACTGACTATTTCATCTTTAGTAGAACTTCTACTATAGAAGAGCAGAGATCTGGAGCTCGACTCAGTTGAGGCTAAACAACCAAGCTTCATAAAATAGTTGTTTAACCAACCAGAACTGCACATGCTACAGACTATTCTTGCAAAGCTGCTATTGCTCACTTCCTATGATGATCTGCCAGATTGCTGATGTATGCTCTTGACCTTGAGAGTGAATAATACCTTTTAGAAACAGAAGTATGCACCTTTCTCTAGGAAAACTGTCAAGTTAATCTGACCCTGTAAAGAACAATTCCATATGTTATATTCCTTTTGGAAATGCCATTGAAGTAGACCAACAAAAGATCAAATTATTTTGGAATTATGATGCTTCAAATTCAAGAAATGAGAATGCAATTCCTACCAAATAAAAATACAGGACAAGATGAAAGTGCAACTTTTACAGGCAGCTACTTTAAAACCCCAGGTTCCTCTAATGTCACTTAGCCTGTCATTTAAATGGACGGGAATTGTTCAGGCAAGAAGCTTTACAGGACAAAAAGCTACCACAGTATTGTGGCAAAAGAATCCTGCATCAAGTTGTTCCTTTCTACACTCATGCAAAGAACTGCAGAGAAGCAAACTTCCATTTCACCTAAAAATCTGGCACGCTGAATGTCACTTGTTTCTGTTTGCGTTCTAAACTTCTAATCACCAGCTAAGACAATTGCATTGCCTTTTAACACATGAAAACAGGCGATGTCCACTGCTACCAAATAGACCGATCTTCTCACATCTCCAAGAAAGATTGAGATTAAATTGTATGATCGTTGTGCAAGGTATAATCTTTTCAAGTCTTGGAAATGCATAGTTTTCAGCTATCTTACTATGCAAGCCGCACAAAAAGCACCTTCAGTCTCCACGAACATATGTAATATCCCATAGTAAAAAAGTATTTAGTTTTCTCGTTTTTACTGTATCTTCGACGCCTCCTATCTTCAACTCAGACTTCATTTTTGCGAAACAAGTCAAAAGGAAACAGCTTTGTACCATATCCTTGTAATATGAAGCAAGGCAGCTAAATTCAACCAAACACATTATAAAACAGTGGAATGGAAGCTGTTCCAAATCGGTGATGGAATCATGCAACACATTAATCTCCTTCCCAAAAGAAAATCAACAAGTTTTCTACGATACAACCAATCTAATATAACAGTTAACGGACCAATGCTGATCCAGAAACTTCATTGAAAAAAATTATGAGGAAGGAGGGATCTTGGACAACTTCTCTTATCATCAAAATCGGAATCTACGTGATTTAAGATAAGAAAATTATCTAATTGATGAAAGAAAAATAATATATTCATAGAATTAAATGGTAAATTACCAAAAAAGAAATAAAATTTCAATCAAAAGAGCTCTACATAAAATAAAATTCTATCCAACAATTATTCTTCCAGAATCCACATAAAAATTGTTCGGAAAAGATATTCTACACGTACAGAGACAAAGGAACGTACGGTCAGATTCAATGTCCACAGCTCGCGTCCTTAGATGAACAGGCGCCGTCATGATCGCGATGATGGTGATGATGATGCTCATCATCGCTATCGTCCTCGTCGAAAGGCTTCTCCTTGTGGAAGATGCAGCACTTCTTGGAGCTTTTCTTCTGCAAAAACTCGTTATCTACCGTTCCCTCCTTCCACGTCACCTTCTTCATCCTCCGATTCAATCGCAGAACTAGGGTTTGCGGTTGCTGTTGTTGGGCTTCGTTTACGATAGTTATTGTTGTGGTTGTGGAGGAGGACGATGCAGGAGTCCGTCTCATTGTGATGGCGGCGGTCGTCGCTCTCGTCGGACGATGAGTTGAGAAAGTTTCAGGACTTGCGTAGAAAGAGATTAGATTCCGATTTGACTTCTTTCCTACTATGCCCCTTTTTGAGCAAAATCCTCTTTACCTGTGGCGTGTTACAATTTTAGTGAACAGGATCAAAACTGATTTATGAAACAGCTTCCTGAGCCATTTACTATTTTTCATTAATAAAATTTGAAGAAATTGTGGTAATATTATTCCTTATTCAAATAATAATTAGGGATGTCAATTTTGGCCCGATTCGGCCGACCCGAATTTGGCAGACTACAGGCCGACCATGGTCGGCTCGTGGTCTGACAAAACGTCGCCGTTTTGTATTTTTTTATATTAAAAAATATATGCGAGCCAGGTTTAGCCCGGCCCGCCCTTGGCCAACCGGGCCATGGGCCTACCGCGGGCAGGAGCTGCAAGTAGGGCCATCCCGGCCCCACGCAGCCCGTGGCCAGCCATTTTTTAGGCCGGACCGGGCCGAGTCCGACCCGACCTATTGACATCTTGAATAATAATTTATAATCTATTATGTGATTGACCAAACCATGACCCGACAGGTCACAAGCAGGACTTTTTTTTAAGAAAAAAATTTGTAAACAACGTTATTTTAAAAGTAATAATTGAGTCACAGGCAAGACCAGGCCCATAGTCCAGTCAATTCGGATCGGGCCAATTTTGACATCTCTACTAAAAATCTCATTGTTAATATAATCTTGTTTGTATTTTATTTGTTATATATATAATTTATTAAAATATAATGTGAATATTTTAATACAAATTTAATAAAATAAAGAATGACCAAATGTATTTAACTATTTGTAATGGGTTAGATTAGCTTCAGGCTATTCTAGTCTGATTAGATTTAACTCTCCTATATGTTATATAGGAGCCCAAACTCGAACCCGATCCATATAAACACCAAACCTACGTCGTTTTACTAATTACAGGCTCCTCCTCCTATACACTAACCAAGCCCAGATTGGATAACCGCCAAAACGACATCATTTTACTTATTGACTTTGGTTCAGACCAGGCTAAAGATGCCAACTCCAATAATCCCATTACTACTAGAGCAACATAAAGATAAATAAACAAATACCAAAAACAAAAGGGTTTTCTATTTGCAGGATGCAATAACAACCTTTACATAAACTTAAAAAACCACCACCTTTACATCACAAAAGGAGCAGTTTTAGGTGACTGGAGAAAATATGGATTGGGATGCCATAATTTCTAGGGTTGGCAATTGACTAGGCCAAGCCTAAGCTACCTCTGGTCCAGCCCGAACTGACCCTCCTATCCCGGACCAAAAAAGCCAACCCTAGTAATCTTATCACTAATAATGCAACATAAAGATAATTAAACAAATATCAAAGGCAAAAGGGTATTCCATTTGCGACTTCTGCAATCCAAATGCATAATCAAAGATGTAATATTATGAATTTCTCCCATTGGCAAGCTTTGAATTGAATTGCTTGTTCAGTCATTATTCAATATATAAACAATGGAGAACTCTGTAGTGTATAGAATATACTAAAGATGACCTCAACCTTGGTTATGCACGAGGAAGACTTGTGGTGGAGCAGCCAACTGGAGACACTTTGGGATGATATGTGCATAATGGATGGCAGTCACCAAGTTCACCGTCAACAACAATCAAGAAGAACCACACTTTTATAAGTAACTGAAGCACAGACAACCTGAGAGCCCGTTGGATACAACCCAAGAGCCCATCGTTCATCGGCCTATGCTTTTACTGCAAAGTAAATATTCTATGGATGTCTTCGCCTGAATTAAAGGAAACACAGGAACATATCATGAACATATTAATTAGGTCTAGAATAATAAAATAGCCAAAAACTGAACCAGTACTTTTATTAATCAATAGTAAATATGTATGTCTACTTCATCTTCTAAAGAACGGACAATCAATGGGGAGCATCTGATTGATTATACCCAAAAAATCCTCAAAGTTTACAGATGTTTACGAGAAGGAAACTGAAACGGACGCAAAAGCGTGTTGCTTGAAGATTCTTAGATTGAAATTTAGAAGATTGAGGAAAGCATGTAAAAGTATTATCTCAGGTATACACGAGCCATATCACTGATCCATTAAAAGAAATCTACTTATCTATATAGAACCTTTGTACGGTAGCAGGAGAAAAGAATTCAATCACAAAACAGGTGAAGGGTAACTCTTTTGTCACAGCAGAAAAAAGGGAGGGAAAAACGGTGACAGACATCTAACGGCACAACCAATGAAGGGAAAATGCCCTTTGCCTCATAATCTACAACAAGAATTGATCCAAGTCCATATGAAACCACCATGAAGGCCCAACAACGTATCAAGGTAAATATTCACACAAGTTCAACTCAAGAATTAAAGAGAACTGGGGATCAAAGTAATAGAATAGCAATATAAGGACTCAGCTAGAGAAGTCAAACCTTGGTGAAGATAAACAAGTTGGAGCATTTGCGAAGCCAGTAAAGACATTTGAGTATGATTTGGTCAAGTATGAAAAGTTCGCAATTGGTGGTAAAGCAGGCACCTGTTCACCTTTCCTTAGAAGCTCTTGCAAGTTCAATCTCTGCATGGTCAAAACAGCTCTTGATTCCTTCCAGATAAATGCAAGAAGACCATTTTCAATAACAAAGAGGGAGCCAGGCTTTGAGCCAGGATATCTGAATCCGTAACCATTTGCAATACCCTCCCCAGCAAATGCATGCCTAACAATCACAGGAATGGAATCTCCATCCACATCCCAAGGAAATGGATCTTCTGAAGGTTCATCAATATTTACTATAAACATTGCTGAGCCATTTGGATGCAGAACATAGTGGGTGCCCTCTAAAATTTTGGTTGCAATGAGATGCCGTTGACCCTCAGACTCCTCATAAGAAATCAAAAGAAAGAACAAGGCTTTTCCAGACTTGTCTTCTGTGGGCTTCCCAGGAGGCCAGCCAAAAGTTCCTCCCCACAAACCAGCATATTCTTGGTCAGCAGTTGGAACCCGAATGGGTAATTTGTATAGGGCAAAACGACTATCATGCATATTTGGCCATGCTCGATAAGAAGATAACCTCACTGTTGAGGCATGTAATGTCAATCTTATAGCATCACCTGACTTCAAAAATTCATGAAGTGGAGCATGCTTTTTTTCGCTGCTAGAGGAGCTACTCCTTGAATGTGCATAATTACCAAAAAGGGAGGGAGACTTCCAAAAGATCTTGGTAAAGTATCCACGAAGAGTTTTATTAGAGATGGACCGGGTTTGATCATCATCCCTATTCACATTACCATGCAATCCATTTGAACGATTGAGGCTCTTTCTAGTATCATGCAAATTCGATTGAGCGGGATCAGATGGCAGCTCAGGAACTACCTTCCAGTCAACACATCCACCATCGGTTTTTTGTGTTTGCAAAAGTAGTGATCTCCGTTTAAACAAGAGTTCCATATCTTTCTGAAAGATATCTTCATCATTCCTCAAGTGAGGAAACAGAGGCCCATTTGCAGAGTCAGGTACTCTTTGACGAACCTGAACTGTGACAACCTCAATCAATTTTCTTCTGTCACCAAAGGCCAAGCGGCTAAAAGGAACCTTCGAGTCAGATTGTTCTAGCGCCCTCTGTGACCTTGACACATCACTGTTTGACCTAGTTATCTTTCTTGAGAGCTCCTTGTCAGGCAGACAAGCAAAACTCTTACTTTGCAGTAATTTGGATCCACTCTTTTGTTGCAAAGGCTCAACCTCAAGCAGAAGTATGTTGCAATTTCTCTCAAGTGGCTTAACCGAACCAGGGTACATGTAGTCAGTTGATTTCTCTCTTCCATGCAAGAAAAACAATAGAGAACCATCAAGATCACCTATTATCTCAAACACTGGCGCCCAGAGAATGGGACCCTCCTCAATTCCTAAAGGACCAAGCTCCTGTGGTATTATCCGGCACCCAACAACGGATACAAAACCTGGCATTACATACACTACATTACCCAGTTCAGGATTTTGGTGAACCCAGATTCCAATTAATGGCTTAATGGCAACAAGGAAGCGACAAAGTGCCTTGTACGACGATACGCCTTTTCGCCACTCAATGAGATCCCGGTGAGGCACAACTCCAAGAATGTCAGATTGGGTGAGCCAAACTTTGTCAGCGGCCACAAGAGTGCGTACAGTCTGACAGCACAGACTAAGATTACACAGGTCTCTCGGGGACAAGGACCGAGATATAATAGCAAACACATCATCAGGTAGAGCTAAAAGCAAGCTTGAACCACAAAATTCAGAAGCCATTCTACTTCAACTGCTTATTTCTAGCTTCTTCAAGCAATTCAGCAACTTAAGACTGGCAACTATTGCTTGAAAAGAAGAATTGACAAGATATATACACTAGAAGTGCGATTGTGGCTATTTCCCAAAAGAATTAAGAAGATTTCCTGAAGGAAGAATCAACAACTAAGGTAGAAAAGGCTCGGATACTCAGCCTTGGAAACCCAGAGAACCAATTAATTTCCTGGTCAATATTGACAAAGCAAACAAATACAAGCCTCTCGCTATAACGGGTCCGCAATGAAATCTTCACTCACTGCTTCAAAAATAACAGACAACGCATAAAAAGCTGGAAATGTAAAAAACTAAACTGGATGTGTTTCACATCCTCCAGAACCAGATATCTCAGATTCCAACTCCAGAGTTGGACCAAACTTGCCTGGAACTCAACAAAACCAAGCTGGGTAGGAATGAAATCCCCAAAACACGAACTGGGTTTTGATCAAAATCTCTTATTCAATCATTGCTCCTGTGACACGAACACGAAAGACATATCATTGGAGAGAGATCACTGTAGAGAAAGAAAAAATTGAGCGAGCTCACGCAAAAAGATCGAACCTTACCGATAACATGCTGTACACATCTGAAAAAGAGAGATATGGGAATGTAAAGAAGTGATCTTGATGAAGAATCGTCAACTGTACTGTTGATGGAGGGATCCAGGTTCTTTACTTGCTTTTGTGGGTAGCCAACCAAAGTTGAACATAAAGCTCTCAAGGCTAAAAACTAACCATAAAAGTCCAAGCACTACAAGCCATTACTTCTATAATTGGTGGAATATGAGGCTTTTCTTTGGTTACTTTTGCTGCCACTCAAATCCCATGACTCTGCAAATTCAACACACCAACAACAGTAATAATAATAATAATAATTTTAAGAAAACATTATCTAATTGATGTGATGAAACGCAAGTTAATAAATGATTGTTAACACACAAACTTTGTTTTGGACTTTAGAATATAAAAATTAGGCTTTAGGCTCAATTTAGTCAAAGATAATAATGAATCGGTTAGATTTAGATTATAGAATTCGATTTTTTTTAGTTTTAATTTGATTCACTCGTGTTTAAATAAAATAGATTTTAGAACATAAAAAATAGGGTTAGATTTGGATTATAGAATTTAATTTTTTATAGTTTTATTTCGGTTTAGTTAAACTCAAATTACGTTGGTAGAGTGGAGAATAAAGGGCTAAAAGATCATGTGTTCAAATCCTCTACTTACGCTCTCTTGATCGAGCTTGTCATACAGGACTTGTCTAGTGCAGAGTATTCGATTGGTGTGATTTGTAGACTATTGCGTTAACCCAAAAGTTTATCCAGTGCGAATCTAAAAAATTGTAGATGTGAGTTTCTCCGTTTAAAAAAAAATCTAAAATTTGGAAACAATTTATATTAATTATATTACTTTTAAATAAGTTATTTGATCTCTTTTAACTAGATTTCTTTACATTTTTTAAAGGGTTAATTACAAAAAAAACTTAAATTTTCGTCAATTTTTTTAACTATAGTTCAAACTTTAAAAAGTAGCAATAAAATGTCCAAATTTTTAATTTTTTCAATTACCGCTTAAATTTTAAAAAATGACAATAAAATGCTCAAACTTTCAATTTTTTTCAATTATAGTTCGATATTATTTGTCGCTCTTCCTCAACTCTTTATTTTCTGTTTATTTTTCTAATATCTCAAACTACTTTCTCGTTACAGTGTACTGCACCAGTAAACTCTTCATTTTTAGTTCATTCTATTGATGTCCTTAGTATAAGAGCGTTGGGAGTGTATAATTTGAAAATCGAAGAGTGAAAGCATCGAAAAAACAAATTGAAAACGAAGGAAAAAATTGAAATAAAAGCGTAACGTTGTCGGGGTTACGTAATTTGATTTAGGTCATTTTAAAACAACGACGTCGTTTTATTAGTCTTCGTTTGTTGTATTAATTTTGCTGACATATATTAATACTTGAGGTTTCTAAAACACATAGCAAGTCACATCAGAAAACTTAACAGAAACATTAACATCGGGCTAAAATTGAAAAAAAATTTGAAAATTTGAACAATTTATTACTACTTTTTAAAGTTCAGGCTATAATTGAAAATATTGAAAATTTAGGCATTTTATTGTTACTTTTTAAAATTCGGACTATAATTAAAATATTGAAGAAAGATTGAGTTTTTTTGGTAATTAACCTTTTCTAAAATAATATTATTTGTTTCATCTTCTATTTAAATTTTAAAAAAATACATACATAAATAATGTTTTATTGTACAAATACAAATAAGTTCAAGGGTTTGATAGAGTAACCAAAAAATAAAGATAAATTTATTTTAATGTATTTTTGTAATTTGAGTCTGAATTTTGAACATTAAAAAATGTTTAAATTTGATGATTAATAAATTTTAAATTTGAATTATTTATTAACTAAATCATTAAAGTATTGAATTCAATGAAAATTTTTCTCGTGACCAAAAACTCCTTAATTATGACAAACTTTTGGATCTGATCATTTGTAACGTCCTACGTAATATTCTCTGTTTTAACCTTATTTTATTAAATTTTATTTATATAAATCTAATAGTTCTAACTATATTTTATCAAATCTAATCCATATATTTATATGGGATTTACATAAATATGTAAATAAGATTTAATAAACATATTATAGGAACATCATAACCGGAACAAGAAATCTGATTCTCCTTTTCATTGGCTTTCATTTTCTTCTTTTTATTCATTTTATTTTATCAAATTTATTATAAAAATCAAGCTTTTATATATGGAAATTAATTTTTAATTGTTGAAACTAAAAAATAAATAATTAAATATTAGTAGATTAATAATTTTTTATTTTTAGTTACAATAATTTATAGTTTTGAATTTTTAATAAATTTACTTCTATCAAACAAACAGAGATATAAATATGCCTTGCACTTACCTTCATAACGATAAATAATCATAAATTTGGTTTAAATATTTTTATTGCAATACATTAATTTTGTAAGATCTGTGGGTCGATTAGAAACAGTTTTTCTATTAAATAGAGGTAAGATTCTTTATTATTAAATTTTTAAATCTTATGTCTTAATGAAATTTCAAGTGAGTGTTGATGATAACGAAGATGATTATTATTGCAATAGACCACAAAAATAATTTAAAAAAGTGAAGAATTAAAAAAAAGACAAATAAAAGTTTTTTATTTAATTATTCAATATATTATATTAAAAAATAGTTTTTCAATTTAATATATAACTTTCTCTTTCGTATAACATACAAAAATATTATCGTTTTCAAATGTTGTCAGTATCAGTACTCAGTGTATATGTATTTAGTTGTACGGGTGAGGCCACGTCAGTGTGGTGTTCCCGGAGACCGATGAAGTCGGTCAGCGAGCGCGCCATCGGCACCGCCAGAGACGGCGGAGAGGTGGTGGTGGTAGTGGGAGTGAAGTTTGATTCTCAGAGTAAACAATTGCTGACGTGGGCTCTCATGAAAATGGCCAACCCCGGTGACCGTGTCATTGCTATTAACGTTCTCGATTCTATCTCGGGTACCGAAGAATTTTCGATTTTGCGTGTGTTTTCGCTTTCTGGGTTTTTGTTTTTTGGTTTTGAAGATGACGTTCTTGTTGTTGGTTGGTCGGTTTACGTGTGTGTTTATGGTGAATAATGAAGGAGGGACAGCTTCGCCTATGTCTCTGGTGAAGACGTTTGATTCGTTTTTAGCTGTCTATGAAGGTTTCTGCAACTTAAAGCAGGTCCCTTTTTTGTCCTTTTCATTTTAAATTTGTAATCTTTTTTTTTTTCGTTATGTTCTTCGTCTGTGAAAACTTATAGTCTTCCTGTTTGATGTTTAACCACAATTCACAATTTATGCAAATTTTTTCTTTTTTATTGGTTGTGATTCTGTTTGTTTTCCGGGAAAGACAGTTTTTTTTTTTTCCTTTTATTGTGTAGTTGTTTAGATCGTTATAGCATCTGAGTGGTTGTTATAAACTGCAAATGGAAACAGAACTTTGGTTTCTTTTGATTCGAAATAGTATGAATTATTAAGTTTAAGGGTTCTTTTCAGGTGGATTTGAAGCTAAAAGTGTGCAGAGGCTCTTCAGTGCGGAAAATTTTGGTAAGAGAAGCAAAAGCAAGTAATGCCAACAAGTTTGTTGTTGGAACTTCCAAGTCCCTCCATACAATCCGCTCCTCAACCTCTGTTGCAAAGTATTGTGCCAGAAAATTGCCTAAAAGTTTGTCCATCTATGCTGTTAGTGATGGACAAATTGTGTACACAAGAGAAGCAACTATCCCTGGTACCGATACTATAAAGTTTTATGGTTGTTTACTCTTTTGAATCTTTTTCTCAGGTGTTCTGTTCCTGTAAATGCTTCTATGATCTGTTGCTGTAGTCCAGATCTCACAGACATGAATGTCATGTCTTTATGTTTTTTC
Source organism: Erythroxylum domingense (assembly GCA_025594535.1). Classification (NCBI taxonomy): domain Eukaryota; kingdom Viridiplantae; phylum Streptophyta; class Magnoliopsida; order Malpighiales; family Erythroxylaceae; genus Erythroxylum; species Erythroxylum domingense. The sequence continues at coordinate 450,527 of JANQBM010000222.1, forward strand.
TTGATTCTTGACCATAACTTTAGTTCACACGGAAAATGTTATTTTCCTTAGGTCTTGGATGCTCGAGAAAGGAAATCGAATTACCAAGTGCTGCAACTTGTACTGTGGTAGCAAACAAATTGAATCAAGAAAGTCAAAGTTGTTCTCTACATTCTTCTTCAGGCACATTGTCTCCCAATAAGTCCAAAAACCTATTATCAAAGCCATATAGTGATGATAGTAATATTAATTTACTGCCTTTGTTACCAAACCAAAGGAGTGATGCTGTATCAAGATCAAATGCCTCAAGATTATCTAGTTCTAAACAGCCATGCTCATCTCTTCAGCAACTAGTTCTGGGACAACATCAATTAGAGAAGTGTCCTGTAAAAGACGCATCTCTGGCTAAATGGGAATTGAAGCAATCAAGTAAGAATTATTCATCTGTGTTTTATCGTGATCAAAACCAAAGTGCTTCAAATATGGCTGATGGCCATTATTATGACGTAGAAGCAGATAAGGGCAATGGTGGTATTGTGCCAATAAACCCTAAGTTTGTACGGTCTCCCATTACACCCTACCGTGGCTTCAACGACCTTCCTGAAGAGTTGAAAGGTGTATATGAGAAATACTCATCAACTTGTAGATTGTTCTGCTACAAGGAACTTTTGGTAGCCACATCAAACTTCACTCCAGGTTGGTTTTAGTCATACAACTTTCACGTATATGATTCGTCCTGTTTGTCTATTGTTCTCCTATTTTGAGAGTTGTAAGTTGTAACTAACTTTATATTCGGCTGTTTTTAAAGGAAATATGGTAGGAAAAGGTGGTAGTAGTCATGTATATAAAGGATGCCTTCCAGATGGGAAGGAATTGGCTGTGAAAATCTTGAAGCCATGCGCAGATATGATGAAAGAGTTCATTGGAGAAATAGAGATTATTACAACTTTACGTCACAGGAATGTGATGTCTCTTTTCGGGTTTTGTTTTGAGGAAAACAATTTAATCCTGGTTTATGATTATTTATCAAGAGGAAGCCTGGAGGAGAACCTTCATGGTGCAGTGAATTCTCTACCTATGATTTGATGAGATAGCCTTTTTCTCCAGTTTTGAACGATTTCTAACTCCTAGTGGCTTTCCTCCCCCTTATGAAGCGAATAAGGAGGATTTAGGTACATTTGGTTGGCAAGAAAGATATAAAGTGGCATTGGGTGTAGCCGAGGCACTTGATTATCTGCACAATAGCTGTGATCAACTCATTGTCCACAAGGATGTGAAATCTTCAAACATACTTCTATCAGCTGATTTTGAGCCACAGGCATGACCCATACTCTCCAAAGATTATTTTTCCGAGGATTGCTTTTTGTCACAGATGATTTTGGTGCTTAACTTTAACTTGTTTTGCTACTCCAGCTGTCAGATTTTGGATTTGCTAGTTGTATTTCTAGGGCTTCACGACTTGTAACTTCCACTGATGTGTCAGGAACTTTTGGGTGAGTCATTTGTTCTTATACAAGACGCCTGTTAGGATTTTGAGGTCTGTACGAGCTTGATGATTGTCACTCTTCTCACAGTTACTTGGCTCCTGAGTATTTTTCGCATGGAGAGGTGTCGGACAAAGTTGATGTCTTTGCATACGGTGTTGTCCTCCTCGAGCTTCTCTCTGGGAAATTGCCAATCAAAAGTGAAAATCCTAAATGCCATGAGAGCCTTGTTATATGGGTAAGCATTTTTTTTCCATATTCAACCAGTAACCGCCCCCTCTTGCCATGCCATGAAAATAATATAATGGGACCTTCTTGATGTTTCGTTTCTTTTCTTAAATTTTGTTGACAAGTATAGCATGAAAGAAGGATTGTTTTCTAGTCTTGGAATAACTAGGACAAGTATGCAGAATGCACAGGCTGAAAGAGGAAAGTCGAATTCAGAAAGAAGATGGCAGCATTTCCAATTTGGACTTGTGGAGACCAATCCTGGAATCTTAGTAATAAATCTTGTTTAGCAAACTTGGGAATAGCAAAGTTTCAGACTGAATGTTTAGCAAATTTGGGAATAGCTAAATGCAGACATGAGTTTTTCTTCCCCTCAGGAGATTTTAGAGTTTTGGTTGCAATATCATGAGAAATTTCACTTCGTTAATGCTTACTGACCATGGGATTAATAGTTTAATGCTTGCATCTAGGCAAAGCTGATTCTAGAAGGTGGCAAAATTTCTGAATTGCTTGATCCACACATTAGAGGTGACCGCGATGTTAACCAGATCGAAAGAATGGTTTTAGCTGCAACCCTTTCTATCAGATGCTCTTCCCGAGCTCGGCCAGAAATCAGACTTGTGAGTTCAATTGTAATGGAACATTCATCTGCGTTTTTATTGAACTATTCTCTTACAAGTTCTCTGACCAAAAACAGATCGTGAAACTCCTCCAAGGCGATGAGGAAGCGACAAAATGGGCAGGGCAGCAAATGAGTGCATCAGAAGAGGTTGATGCAGTGGATGGCGAACTGCATCTTAATAACGTCCGATCCCATCTTAATACTGTATTTCTCGACTTAGAGGATGACTGTAATTCAGTGAGCAGCTCGGAGCAAAGTATCTCTACAGAAGATTACTTGGAAGGCAGGTACAGCCGAGCGTCAAGCTTTGAGTAGCCGTGTTTATGTGTATGCATCAGTCGATCTTTAATCCAACTTCAGCTCATCTACGTTTTCTTGTCTCTGTGCATAATGTATAGCTTCTTTTACTCAGTTTTTGGTGTATTGTGGAAATCTGTAATTCAAGAATCTTGGAAGAGTCTTAGGATTCTGTCCCCTCAGACACTTCAAGAATCTTGGAAGAGTTTTAGGCTCGAGCAACCTGAGCCTGATCCGACCCAAAACTTGAAAGTTATAGAAACGTCGTTTCTCTATTTTAATTTCAAACTAGACTCAGGCCGACCAAACCCGTTGGCAAGCCTATACATGTCTCCACCTAGAAACAAGTTAAAGCTCACAAGTTATTGAACGCCAACGAGCTCAGGTCATGGCAAGGGCGATTTGCCTGTTACCCAAACCCCGTACAACCACCATAACGACTTCTTCTTCTTTTCCCTTTCTCCTTCGTCTCTGCTCATCGTTACCCTTCGCTGGAGATGACACCAACTCCGATACTAATCACTATACGTACGACACCAATCTCCCAGCACTCCAGCCCTCAAAAGACGCAGATTTGTTGACCCACATCATGGTTCATCACCACAACCCATTTCACGCCATGGAAGCTTCTCTTCAGCTCCATGGCATCTCTCTCTCTCCTCCTCTCCTCCACCAAACCCTCCTCCGCCTCCGCCACAACTCCAAGATCGCTCTCTCCCTCTTCCACTACTCTCTCTCCTTACCATCTTCCATCAATAACATTGTGACCTCGACAAGTTACAATCTCGTCATCGACATTCTCTCCAAAGTCCGTCAGTTCGACGTCGCTTGGCAGCTCATCATCGACATGGACCAAAAGGGTATTCAACCCACTTGTCTTACGTTCTTCATTCTCATCCGCAGACTTATTGCTGCTGGTCTTACGCGACAAGCCATTCGGGCTTTTGACGATATGGAGTCTTTTGTTGGAGGGATTGTGGGTGACACCCATTTTTGTTTCTTGGTAGATACTCTGTGCAAATACGGGTATGTGAAGGTTGCTGTTGAGCTTTTCAACAAAAGGAAAACTGCGTTTGGAGTTAATGCTAGGATGTACACGATTCTGATATATGGGTGGTGCAAAATTGGTAGGATCGACATGGCAGAGAAGTTCTTGAAGGAAATGAGCGAGAAAGGGATGGAACCCAATGTTGTTACGTACAATATTTTGTTAAACGGGATATGCAGGAGAGCGAAGCTGCACCCAAACGTGAGGCTTGAGACGACTATAAGGTTTGCAGAGAAGGTGCTCGACGAAATGCGCCAAAGAGGGATTGAACCTGATGTTACAAGTTATTCTATCGTGCTTCACGTGTATAGTCGTGCACATATGCCTCAGTTGACACTAGAAAAGTTGAACTTTATGAAGGAGAATGGGATTTGCCCCACAGTAGCAACATATACTTCAGTGGTGAAGTGTCTCTGTTCTTGTGGTAGGATTGATGATGCAGAGGAGTTGCTTGGTGAGATGGAGAGGAATGGTGTTAGTCCTAGTTATGCAACTTACAACTGCTTCTTCAAGGAGTACAGAGGCAGAAAAGATGCAGAGAGTGCATTGAAGTTGTATAGGAAGATCAAAGAGGATGGTTTGTGTTTGTTGAGTGTGCAAACTTACAACATTTTGTTGGGGATGTTTATGAAGTTGAATCGAATGGAGATTGTTCATGAGATATGGGATGATCTGAAAGCAAATGGTTCAGGTCCAGATTTGGATTCTTACACAGTTTTGATTCATGAGCTGTGTCACAAACAGAAGTGGAAGGTTGCTTGTCAACTTTTTGTGGAGATGATAGAGAAGGGGTTGCTTCCTCAGAGTGTTACTTTTGAGACTCTTTATAAAGGTCTAATACAATCTGATATGCTCAGGACATGGAGGAGATTGAAGAAGAGACTTGATGAAGAGTCCATAACATTTGGTTCAGAGTTTCAGAGTTATCACTTGAAGCCATATAGGAGATGATGATACAACAAAACTTTTATTTGTTTCTAATCAAGAAGTTATGAAATCATACCTTTGCAAATAATTTCAATTCCAAGTTAATATAATCACAAACCCGAAAATTGTTAATTAAATGATATTGTAAAAAAATAAATAATAATTTTTAAAATAAAATAGTCAATCTACAAGTGATTTAGTCTTAAGAGACCGAAATTTTTTCTTCTTTGCTTTATTCTATGGAGTCTAATCTCTTTCGCTTGCCATTGAAATGTGGAAAATCATGTTTATCTATGGAGTTATGCTTCTTCAGTATATTATATGAGAATTGAAAACATAAGAAAGATTAAAGAGCTCTAACTCGGTCTGTGTATCTAAAAGGATCATTCAAACTCGATTCCAAAATGATTGGAAAGATCAAAAAAAAAAAAGAGAGAGCGTAAAATAATTATCTCAACAATGGTGGAGGCAACTCCATGAATCTCTTCCAAGAAGCAAGCAAGAACTTGCTGCACAATCGAGATCGACAATAACTTTTTCTTCTTCCTCTTCTGTCAATATGCTGTCACCTGCGGACTCCATTAACAATCTTCCATTTTTCATCAACTTCTTATCAAGAAGCCACCTTTGACGAGTTCAATGGCCTCTCGCTCTCGTCAGAAACAACAGAAGACATTTCATTGCTTGAACTGCTCATTGACAGGGCGTGGACGTTGCCGTTGTCGTTGCTCTTCCCTCCACCACCAACCACCACGGCCCCTCCAAACTGAACGTTCTTGCCATCTTCCTCCGCCACCGACCCCACCTGGTTACCGTGCTCGTTTCCCGTTGTCTTACTACCACCACCACCACCGTCATTAACGTTTAAGCCCCGACCAATGCTAACCCTGAAACCACAGATCCTGGAAATGAGACGATAAAAGCATGTGAACAACCAGAACGCCCATGGCAGGCAAACAAGGGCCACACCGACAACTGGAAGCCATTGATTTGGTTGATCTTGAGGAAGCACCACGTAGGCTATAAGACAAGCGCCGCCCACGGTGATGCATATGAACAGAAAGGAAGCGATTAGCCATATGAACAAGCGACCGGAGGTGGGGTCTGCAACAGGCATTTGTAGGCGAAATATGTACCGGAAAAGATCAAATATTAATCAAGATTTCGTCTTTTTCATTGTCCATTCTTGTTCATTGGAATGTTTTCGAGGTGGGTTTTGATTGTTCCTTGAAATTTCGGAAAAAAATTTCATAAAAGATTGATCTTTTCTGTAGTTGCACGAGACATATTCAAAGTCTGTTTTACGCGAAACATGGCTTGTGAGGAAACCAAAAAGAGAGAGAGACGTTGGTTTGAGGTACAAATTGTTTTTCTCACATTATATATATATATGTGAAGTTTATAATTAAGCTATTAAATTCTGAGTAATTAATTAGTCAATAAAAATTATTTTTAAATTTAAAAAATATTAAATTTTATTAAAAATAATAACAAAATATTAAATTATTTCTTTTCATAATTATACATGAAATTTATAATTAAGATATTAAGTATCAAGTAATTAACTAGTAAAATTTGGTCACACCATTGAGTTTTAAAAATATAAAATATTTAAGTTTTAGAAATTGTCATTTTTAAATTTTAAAATTTTAAAATATATTTTCTTATATTTTATTTAAAATAATGGCGAAATATTCTTAATGAACAATACACTTAATTGAAATTACAATCTAATTTTAATTTTTAAGTTTAGTTTGAAAATAAACTTGATATAAATTAATAATTTATTATAATTATATTAAATTATTAATTTTTGATAAATTTAATTAATTTAAATCAGATTTTAAAATTAAGTCGGTAAATTTATATATTTATTTTTAAAAAATCATATCATAAAATTTTAATAATTTTAAAGATTAATATATAAAAAATTAATTACATTTATGTGATATTACCATATAGGCTTGGAAATTCAGGACTATTTGCAAGACTTTGATCAAAATCAACTACTCAAATTCACGTTAACTAAAAGATTAAGATATGTTAGGTTAATTCAAAGTCTAATTCGAATGATTCGAACTTCCCTCTTAAGACAGCGTCATTTTAAGAAAATAAAGAACAAAATAACATTATTTTAAGAATTTAAACTAAAATGACATTAACTTTGAACACTTCTAACAAATGTTGCGAATACCGTACTGAATTTGATATTGGATTGAATTTTAATACGGTACTGTACCGGTATTGGTTAATGACAAGTACTGTTTCGAGTAATTTTTTAAATTTATAAAATAGTCACTAAATATTTTTAGAAATTGCAAAATAATTGACTGTTTACATCAACCATGCTTCTAAAGATCATAATAATAAAAAATAAATACAATTAATATGAATAATAATAATTTTCAGATATTTCACATATAAATAATAACCACAATTAATATGAAAAACAATTATTATCATATAAGTATAAAATTAAGATAATATAAATTATTTAAAATATTACAATTTTATCATATAATAAATCATAATTACATTAAAACATCAAATAAAAAGAACATTAAAATTCTTAACTTTCTAATTATTATAATATACAACAAGAGTTTATGATAAGAAAACAATTAATTAGAAGTAAAACCTGAAACAAAACGCATATTATTATTAATTAAATATATTATTTAATTATTTAATATATTAATTATTAATAAGAATTTAAATTTTTTTTAATTTAAAATTACATATTTAATTAATTAAAATTAATTATTAATAAAATTGTAAATAACTTAATTTAAATTAAAATTTTAAAATTAATTATTATATTTTAAATATATAAATTTTAAATAAAATTTTATTTAATAATTAAAATATATTTAAAAATAAATATTAGTTTATAAATAATAAATTTTAAATTATTTATTTTAAAAATAAAATAATTTTTAT
>JANQBM010000222.1:493276-509542 GCA_025594535.1 Erythroxylum domingense
GGGGATCGTTATGTGTTTTTTCCTGATTTATTTGACTAGATTAATGCCACTTCCATAACGTCATCTCTACAATTTTACCACATGATTTATGATTTATATAATAAGTTCCCTTGAAGCTTGTAGTAATGATTTCTTGAATTTGGAAGGGCAGCAACCTCAGCTTGAAACTTGAAAGCCTTTTATGAAGTTAGAGTTTACTGCATTTCTTTATTCCTAGATTGCGAACAGAGCCTTTATCTGTGCCATTATCTCACCTTGTGCTTGGGAGTTTTCGTGAAGTGCTCTGGATATAAGGGACCACTAGCTTGAAATTCATCTTTGTTATGGAAGTGTGTAATTTTAAATTTTACAGAATGCAAATAAAAAGAACTTTAATTGAACATGCTACTAATGTTTTTTTTTGAAAATTAACATGCTACTAATGTTGATATCATCAATTATCCAGGGAATAGTGTTTGCTGCCTTGTTCATGGATTTGAGCCATATTTCTACATCAGCTGCCCTCCTGGTATGGGTCCGGATGATATTTCCCGCTTTCACCAGATTCTTGAGGTATCCATACTCTGCCACTTGCTTGGTTTATGTGTCTCCATCGTGTTGGATTTTCTATATTAGTTATTTTCTATGCTCCAGGGGAGGATGCGGGAGGTTAACAGGAACAGTAAGGTACTCAAATTTGTTCTACGAATCGAACTAGTGCAAAAGAGGAGCATTATGTATTACCAGCAGCAGCCTTCTTATCCCTTTCTCAAGATTGTAGTTGCATTACCAACAATGGTAGCCAGCTGTCGCGGTATGCTTCTTATCTTTCCCTTTCCCGTTCCCTACTTTTTCTCCTAATTTACATGTTCTTATATTTGTGGGCTCAGTTAACAATCTTCAGTCCTTTGCAGGTATTCTTGACAAGGGCATACATATTGATGGCCTTGGTACAAAAAGCTTCATGACATATGAAAGCAATGTTCTTTTTGCTCTTCGTTTCATGATTGACTGCAATATTGTCGGGGGAAATTGGATTGAAATACCTGCTGGAAAGTATAACAAGACTTCGAGGACCTTGTCATATTGCCAATTGGAGTTTGATTGCTTGTATCCTTACATTTGGGAGATGATTATGTCTATCCCTTGTTCTTAGTCATTGCTGTACAAGGTCAAATTTCTTTCCTTAACAATTCTTGATAGGTATTCTGAGTTGATCAGTCATGCCCCTGAAGGGGAATTTTCAAAAATGGCTCCATTTCGCATATTAAGTTTTGATATTGAATGTGCCGGTCGTAAAGGCCATTTCCCTGAGCCTACCCATGATCCTGTAATTCAGGTTCGTTCCTGGTTATATGTTCATCCCTCTTTCTAATGCAGCATTATAGTGGCGTTTATCATTTTCCCTATTTCTGAAATATGATTGTTGTCATTTTAGGTGGCCAACCTAGTGACCATGCAGGGAGAGAAACATCCATTTGTTCGTAATGTCATGACCTTAAATTCATGCGCTTCAATAGTTGGTGTGGATGTGATGTCATTTGACACAGAAAGAGAGGTTCTACTAGCTTGGAGGGTATAATTTAGGCTTTTGGTTCTCTTTAACTTCACCAGAAGCAAAAATCATTTTCTTGTTGATTTCCTGAGTTTGAACACGATTTGAAGTTGGAGCTATCATCTGCGAATGGGTGTCAAAAGTGGCTCCATCTTATGTCATCATTCTTTTGAATTAGGGTTCAGATTGATTATGGAAGTGGAGCATTAGACTATGCAAATCTGTAGGTCGATCAGATTATGTTTTATTGCATAAAATTAATGTGATTAGTGTGCCCATAATATGGAAAATGGAAAAGAAAGTTTTTCAGAACTTGCCATAACAGCTAAACCTGTGCCAGATAGCCTGCTTTTACCAAATGATGGATCATTTTCCCATCAATGTTAGCATGTTAACTTTTGTATGTCGATTGTCTCACGATGTCTATTATCTCTAATACCATGTTGTACTTTGACATAATGGTTCCCTGATAATTCTACTACATTAAGTGCATTTAGACTTCTATTAATATGGTTTTGTTTATGATAGATTGATTTGCTTACAGGACTTTATCCGTGAAGTAGACCCAGATATTATAATTGGATACAATATCTGCAAGTTTGATCTGCCATATCTCATTGAGGTAGTTAGTGATTGTTGACAATAAGATGGGTGTGTTAGCTTGTATTCTGAATTGTTATTTTAAAGTTAGAAGAATATCTGTGTCTGAATAACGCAATTATCCTTTTTTTTTTTTGGGCTTACAGAGAGCTGAAGCATTGGGAATATCAGAATTTCCTGTACTAGGCCGCATCAGGAACAGTAGGGTACGAGTAAAAGATACAACTTTTTCATCAAGGTACAGTAACACCTTGCTTTACAAAATTCCATTCTTTCCCTTCTAAACTGCTATTTGATTGCTTTCCTTTCATCTTTGTCAGTTTTCTTCCTCTGTTAATGTATGGTGAAATGAGCTCTATGATGTACTAAAGCAAACGTAAACATTGTAGATGTGAGCCAATGTGAAAATAGTTATCAGATCAATACCATAGTCCGCTGTAAAAAAAATTAATGACTATTTCCCCTCTCCTTGAATGATGTGGTTATGATAGAGTGCTGTGTCAATTAACTGTTACATATCTGTTTTCTTTGAAGCAGTTTGTCAACATGTTTAATGGATTTAGCTAACCTCTTGTGTACATTCAACCTAAATGATAGATGATGATGATTGTTATGTGTTGTACAGGCAATATGGAACAAGGGAAAGCAAAGAAGTTACAGTAGAAGGCAGAGTTCAATTTGATTTACTTCAGGTTTTGTCTTATAGAGTGGTTACTTCAACGGTTTACATTCTTTATTTTCTGTTGTAACTTATCCTCTTTTGTTCACTAAATACTATATTTTTTGCAGGCAATGCAACGAGATTATAAATTGAGTTCTTATTCCTTGAATTCTGTTTCATCACACTTCCTCTCTGAGCAGGTAATTTTTGGATTTCTCTCTTTTATATTTCAAGTGGCTTCATATGCAAATATTTTAATCTTCAACTGAATTTTCCGACCCATGTTCTAGAATTAAAATTTAGAAGAAATTTGTACCTGTGAGCACTACCTGACTGTTTACACGAAAGCATTTTCTCATGTAACCAACAAAGACCTACACCTGTATCGATTTTGAGGTGCTTGTTTTGGTATTGTGGTAATGGTCGGTGGGTATAGGTTGCACGGGATGGAACTCATCGATTGCAGGTTTTTCCAATGAATGCCAACTGTTTTACTTCCTTACGCACTCCACTCCCTTCACCCCCCTCTCCCTTCTTTGAATCCATGTACTTTGCTGGGATTGCTTTCATCCAGCATTTTTAATCTGTTTAAAACCCTTTTGAACCATATGTTTTGTCTAATCTTTTGCCTACAAAGAATGATTAGCAATTTGTGTTGGTAAGCTCCTATATTCCATCTTTTTGCAGAAAGAAGATGTGCATCATTCAATAATTGCAGATCTCCAGAATGGGAATGCAGAAACTAGGAGACGGCTTGCTGTATATTGTTTGAAGGTGTGTCGCTTAGTTTAATTTTGGTTTTGGAACTGTATGTCTGCTTCCCACTTTGTGCTTGTCAAATGAACATCATTGTAAGTTATCCTCAAGTTAGAAATTAAAGTTTGAGAGAGTAATATGGCGATTTCAGCTTGATATATAGATGTGGTCCTGTTAATATCCCCCTGTTATTTGAAAGGTAATACAGTGGCACTGAAATAAAATTTACTGTCAGGCAGTTCTTAATTTATTAGAAGTATTGCTAGGGAATTGTTGCGAGTCTGCATTGCCTGATTTCAGACATTTATTTTCACTTCTAGATGTCTGTGTGGTTCATACTTGGCTAGAGGATAAAACATTGCCTCAACCTGCATCTATAATTTTTTGCCAACATTTATGCAACAACACCACATGTTTATTTTCTTTAGTTGTAACTTGGACATTAATAGAAATGGACCACTGATACAAGGATAGTCAACCTTGTATAGCATCATGTTTAATGTCAAAATTTGTGGAATCCAGGATGCTTATCTCCCACAACGACTCTTGGACAAACTGATGTTTATTTACAACTATGTAGAAATGGCTCGTGTCACAGGTGTTCCTATATCCTTTCTTCTTTCCAGGGGTCAAAGCATCAAGGTTTGCATATTAATTGGTTGTTAGCTTGGTGTATAAGGTGATAATGGTAGATTAAATTCATGATTTTATTCTGTTCAGGTTCTTTCTCAACTCTTAAGGAAAGCTAAACAAAAGGGCCTTGTCATTCCAAATGTAAAACAGTCAGGATCTGAACAGGGAACATATGAGGGTGCCACTGTGAGTAAAATTCGATACCTGAAGCAATTGAATCTCGGTTAATGCTCAGAATGCTTAATAACATACTGGAGGATGGCAAATTATGCACTTTCAAAGCTTCATTTTGTGATGAAGTTGTTTCTCAAAAGATCTACACTATCTAAGAATTGGAATATCCTTGGTGATACTTTAGATTCTGCAAAATTCAGGTTTTGGAGGCCAGAGCAGGATTCTATGAAAATCCGATAGCAACACTTGATTTTGCATCTCTGTATCCGTCTATCATGATGGCATATAATCTATGCTATTGCACTCTGGTGATTATGATTTTTATTTTATTTTTAGTATAAACTAAATAAATTTCTTTTTTAAATGAGAAATTTCTTCTTAAGAGTTACATTTTGTTGTAACTATTGAAGGTCACTCCCGAAGATGTTCGTAAGCTCAACCTCCCTCCTGAATGTGTCAACAAAACACCATCTGGTGAAACATTTGTCAAATCAGACTTGCAAAAGGTTAACATGTCGTTTATAAGTGAATCCTTGAGCTCCCTTTATCATTTCTGTTTTGTATTGATGTTCTCTGGAATGAAGTGTATTGGTTTCTCAAAAGATTCAAACTTGAATTTGATGAAAGTGTATTGTGATTTACTTTCAGGGAATTCTTCCAGAAATTCTTGAAGAACTATTGACCGCTCGTAAAAGAGCAAAAGCTGATTTAAAGGTAGTTCATTTTTCATGTCAAACTCTACGTGATTGCTCTTATTCAACACTGTTATTGCATGGGCTCCATTTTCTATCCTTTCATGTCTTTGGTGCTTCTAGACTTATACTTTGTTATGCTGTTATTTAGGAAGCAAAAGATCCTCTTGATAGGGCTGTTCTAGATGGTCGACAACTGGCCTTGAAGGTAAGCTTGTTTCAGAATTCTGTGAATGGTAGTATATGGTCTCTTGTTCAGCTACAATTGCCCCCCATTATCAACTCGCTCATAGTTTAAGGTCTTTGAGGTTTGTTGATTTTGCAGGTAAGTGCTAATTCTGTGTATGGGTTCACAGGAGCTACAATTGGCCAGTTACCGTGCTTAGAGATATCTTCAAGCGTTACTAGCTATGGTATTCTCATTGTGATACTAACTATAAATTGTGTACGCTGATAAGCAAATGAGCTCATTCATTTCCATTTTCATTCGTCTGAGAAGCTTTTTCCATGTCAAGGTCGGCAAATGATTGAACACACAAAAAGGCTTGTGGAGGACAAGTTCACCATATTAAGAGGTTATGAGCACAATGCTGAGGTATGCCAGCTGTATCTTTTTTGGAATATGGTACACCATGTTATACAAAGAAATGGCATGATATTTTGGTTTGGAATTGTAGGTGAAATGTTTTATTGTTTGTATGCCAAAATTTAGTGATCAGAATGCTAATACTTGCATAATTGGTAGTTTAGGGTCACGTGTGTAAACATAAAGTAAATATTCATTATAAGAAAGAAAGGAAGACATAAAACACTTAATAATGACCTCACAAGATCCATCTCTTAATCTGATCTCCTTTCCAGTCAGGAAGATTAGGTTGGTAACATGAAGCCTGGTGGTGGTTCCAAGATATCTTAGAACCCTAATATTAAAGTACTCTTACATTTTCTTTGCTTTATTTTCTTTGAATTATGCAGGTTATATATGGGGACACAGATTCTGTCATGGTGCAGTTTGGGGTGCCTACTGTGGAAGAAGCCATGAAGTTGGGGAGAGAAGCTGCTGACTACATCAGTGGAACTTTCACAAAGGTAAGCCTATTGTTGTTACACCTTTGAATTTTATTCCACAAGCTGACTTTGTATACTCCGTGATACTCTTCAACATTAGGTTTTCTTTAATGTGTAATACCTGTGATTAACCAAACTATTTTTTAATGTGGATATTTGCATTGTGAAGCCCATCAAGCTAGAGTTTGAGAAGGTTTATTATCCATATCTCTTGATTAGCAAGAAGAGATATGCTGGGCTATTCTGGACTAATCCGGAGAAATTTGACAAAATGGACACCAAAGGTTAAAGTTGTGCTTATCAAACCTTGTTTCTATTTTTTCTTTCTTTTATTGTAGGCTGTGAGCCTTGTAATTTGACTTGGCTTATATAATTGGCAGGCATTGAAACTGTTCGAAGAGACAACTGTTTATTGGTCAAAAACTTGGTTACTGAGTGCCTTCATAAGATTCTTATTGACAGAGATGTCCCTGGTGCGGTTCAATATGTTAAAAACACCATTTCTGATCTTCTTATGAATCGTGTGGATTTGTCACTTCTAGTGATCACAAAGGTAAGGAACTTCAACCGTTCACAGTTTCTGGAGTCCTTTGTAATCAACTTGACGAATTTTTATTTACATCAGGGCTTGACAAAAACAGGAGATGATTATGAAGTAAAGGCAGCTCATGTTGAACTTGCTGAACGCATGCGCAAGGTTCCTTTTGATTTGTTTACTTGCATAGTTAAAATTTCACTAATGCGATGCTCCCAATTTGCATTGTTGCACTACTAATGCTGCACCTAGTTATTATGTATTTATGAATGTATTTCTTGCTAGGATTTATTATTTTCTACAATTTGCTTTTGTTTCATACATGTGATTATCACTGGTTAAGACCCTAGGTTTCAGCATGTTGTTTCTACTACTTTGCCTCATCAAGTTCCTATGGCCAAAGCTCTTTTTGAAATTTTTTTTGCATGATTGTTGCTGTTCGACTTCCATCCCTTGTCGGAATATGTTTAAAAAACTAATGATTTCTGGCTAAAGCTAATCATCTCCAATGGACCCCTGGAATCAACCATAATCTTTCTGTGCATAAATCAGTAGGGCATTGCAGGAGATAAAACTTAGCTAATGGAAACTTATATTGATATAGTGTTTGAGAAGTTTAATAGGGGTTATGTCACTCTTATGGATAGCTGATTGTCAATAATTATGCAACTTTCTGGTTCTCATCTTTTTATAAGCATTTTTTCAGAGAAATCAGAGTTTTGATGTCTTGGAATTTTCAATAATTTCATAATTTTCAAGCTTGCCATTCAGAGGAGTTTATCCTGTCCCGTGTGTAATAAAATCCTTATGTCTATCATTCATAGAGAGATGCTGCCACTGCACCAAATGTTGGGGATCGAGTTCCTTATGTTATTATAAAAGCTGCGAAAGGTGCCAAGGTAGTTCTTCACATGACTGTGTTTCAGTTAGTTTCCTTGATATTATTTAAAATAGTTGTCATCTTTTGATCCTTGGCTTGATGTTACCCTTATCAGGCTTATGAGAGATCAGAGGACCCTATCTACGTGCTTGAAAACAGCATACCAATAGATCCTCAATACTATCTTGAGAACCAAATTAGTAAGGTTGGTTAGTGTGTCTCTGGTTAAAATATGATTTTCTTGGCAATGCCTGTTCATAATAGCATTCATATTGCAGCCACTTTTAAGAATATTTGAGCCTATATTGAAGAATGCTAGTAAAGAGCTCCTCCATGGAAGTCATACAAGATCTATATCAATCTCAACTCCTTCAAATGGGGGCATCATGAAATTTGCTAAGAAACAACTCAGTTGCATTGGTTGCAAGGCAATAATTAGGTATGCTTCTCTGCTCATCTGAGTTAATTCTTTTTGGATGATATGTAGAATTGTAGGTAACGATCAACATTGAAAAGTCCTGAATATCTTTTCAGTGTCAGATAAACATAAATTATTGACTTTATGGAGATATAACACTGGATGGAATTCGGTATAATGCAATGGGTACAATGTAAATGCAATAGTAAAATCAGTTCTTTTTTCGCTGGTTGTGAGTATGTGAAATGCCATGGATGTTACTTTACATTGTGTTTAAATACATGTTGTATTATATAGCTACCATATGTAATCGTCAAGTCAATACATCTATCATTCCATAACACTTTTAATTCCATTCCACTTTATTACATCATACCAAGCACAATTTCTGTTTTTGTGGACCAGTGATTCCGATCGGACTCTTTGCTCTCATTGCAAAGGAAGAGAAGCAGAGCTTTACTGTAAAACGGTTTCTCAAGGTATATATCTGTTCACGAATCTTATTCTCTATGAGATGATATTAGTCTTAAAGACCCATTACGTGTCCAAGGTCTTTTTCTGTTTTTGCCATCTGTTATTTTGGCACAAATCTATTGGGAGAAATTCTGTGATTGATTATGCACAACTGTAACTGCTTGCAGTATCTGAGTTGGAGTTGCTTTTTGGGAGGCTATGGACGCAATGCCAGGAGTGTCAAGGCTCTCTTCACCAGGATGTTCTTTGTACAAGGTTTACTATCAGCTTCACTATTTCATTAACTCACTAAAAAATAATATTCTTCTTGAACTTTAGCTTGGATTTCTCATCCGAATGCATCAAATTTGGTAAAAGAAAACAAGAAAAGAGATGAAACCCAAAAATCATTTGATTTATGTAACTGGTAATATTTTTTGGTTTACTTTTGACAGTCGGGATTGTCCAATATTCTATCGGAGGAAGAAGGCTCAGAAAGATATGGCTGAAGCAAAGCGGCAGTTAGACCGATGGAACTTTTAACATTTGTAACGAAGCCATCACCTTTATTTAATTGTGTTTCTCCAGGGGAATCAAATATTGTGCTTATCAAGGAAAGTGCCAACTTCACCTATGTGAGATGCTTTATCTAAAGCACAGCGATCAAACCAAATGGATTCACAAATTGGCTATCACAAATTGTACAAAGAAAACCCAGAGCCTCTGGTAAGGGATGTGAAGTGCAAGGTAAAAACAGGCTCGTGGGATTTGACTGTTGAATTAGAACAAGCTTGAACATGGACGAAGAAAATTCACTGTTGGGGTAGAAGATTGGCGTAACTCCGGGTGATATGCGAATATCAGACTGTCCTTTTGACAGTTCAGGAGTTTCACCTCCCTCTACTGTTATTTACACGGTCTGCAGTCTCTATCTCGAAAGGATTAACTTGTATAAATTGTCTGCACTGTCTCCAAATGATTTACATGTATGGCTTTCTGAGCTAAATTTATGCCCTTATTTTCATCTGAAATGTGAATTGGAGCTCCTTACGAGTTCTAACAATGACTGAATGAATACAATTTGATCAACGCAAAGAATTACCTAGATGTTCCATTACTTGTAAAGTTTCCAATTTAAACATAATTTTCTTCAAACAAAACTGTCCCCGTAACATAACTAACGTTGTGGTCTATCTTCATATTTGAACCATATTCTTTTTATCCAAAGTTGACATGGGGAATGATGTGGAGAGGTGATGATGAACAGGAAATGAAATCATGATGATTTAAACAATAGATTTTGCATAGGCTAAAGTTCCATTTGCAACTAATATGATATGCCTTTCTATGTCATATTAAGTCTTGCAAATACATGGATTCTTATGTTGGATCAATTCTTATGTCCTGAGGTTCTCTTTCTTCATAATTCTGCAACATTCTTTGGCATCGAACACATATCAGCAGCCATTCTTCGGTTCAAGTGTACAGTCTCAGGCGCTGTTTTATTGGTTCCCGGCACAAAGGACACATTGTAATAGTTGCAGCACATTCTTTACAAGTCTTCGGCAAGGAAAAGAAAGGATAAGAACTTGGCAAAATGAAGACATACAGAAATAACTTGATAAAGGTAAACTTACCATATGACCACATCCAAAAGCCATATCCTTCGGGTTTGTCAAGCAAATTGGGCAAACCTTGTACGATAACAAGAATTCTTTGTGAAAAATTAATATTCATTGAAACATAAGCTTAAGTACAGATGTGTGGGAAAAGAAAGGATACCGGTTCAGCTACCGCTGCTGATGCCGATTCAACTGTTTCAAATTTTATCATTTGAGGAACTTGTTTAACTGCATTATCATGATCAATTACTTCACTTGGAGGTGGAAGCGGTCTCGTACGTGGAGCGCCGTCTCTGCTGCACAAACGGAACAGCGGATTTTGAACTCCTAAAGTTGATTAATCTAACTACAAAATCTAATAGCTAGCTTACTGGGCTCCAGAAAGAGCTAGAGTGGCTTTATACTGAAATGGGATTTCCATCAGAGCAGCAAGTGCAAAGGATGTCTCTTTCTTAGATGCTTCCTTGCTCTCGGACATGATCTTTGTAAAATTGACAAACTGCAAAACGGAAAAAAAGTCCGTAGTAGTTAATTCCCTAATTTAAGGATCATATGCAATAAAAGAAACCAACAAGAACTTTCAGATGTTGCTGAGAGGTTCGACGTATGTTTTCACAGCAAGTCTGAAATTATTCGTCTCCAACAAGCTCAACATATTCGCATTCACTCTTTTGGAAATGAATGTAGATAAGACAGATTCTGGGGATTTCAACATCCGTAACTCTTGATCCTTATGTGTGTATACACATCCACGTCCACATATGTTTTTTCTTGAGCATAATACTAAAGTCAACATACTCAAATACACAAGGGTGTGATAAAATAATAATAAGCCGATATCGGATGATTTTGACCAGAAAAACTGATAAAGAACAAGGCCTGAATGCATTTTAGTCCCCCTTTTATGACACTTTTTACTGACACAATCTGTCCACTTTACCTGGAAGTTATCAAAAGCGCGTTGAGGAAAATTGTCATCAAATTGTTGCATAGCATCCCATGGTCCATCTCCGACTCCGACCAAAACAATTGAAAGAGGATAATGACTGTTCATCAGGTTTACATGGATTAAAGTGGCTGCTAAAGGACATGGATAAATTGAGACGGGGGTAGGATTTCTTTACCTAGCAGCAACAATGGAATTAACAGTTTCTAGTTCTTGATGACTGTAACTCCCAGGTGGCGTCCCAGGACTCCTGGTGACCTAGCATCCGTGAATCGGAAAATGAAATAGAAGTTAGAATGGATTCAATAATTGGATATGCGAAGTTGGTGTAGAGCAACGTTCAAGAACCTGCCCATCCGCAATAATAACAAGAACGTGATACTGTCCATTGCTCTTATCCACAATGTCAATTGCAGCATCAACAATGGGGGCAAAAGAGGTTGGACCTACATATAAGATAAGAATTCATGGCTCTCATTTCTCTACATTGATCCACAACCTATTTAAGCATAAAGATCAAGACCAAATTTACATAACTAAAAGCACTTCCACTGTATACATCATCTTATCTCGAAAAGACTGAACTCTAATTCAAAACTTCTCACTTTTGAGAAGCATATGGATGACATTACTTCAGCATTCAAAATACTTCTGGGGAAAACCTTTCTGAATACTGTAGAAGTGTACAGTGAGTGCTGAAAATCTTTTTATACACCCTATTTAGGAACCCTACTTGATTATTAGAAATGCTTCCTTTAGGTTTTGTTAATGCAAGTCACCTATCATAGCACTCATTTTCTAAGAGGTTCAAGTTCTTATAGATATGAACTGAGATCATAAGCTTTCAGGGCTCATTTTCAGGTCATTCTTGGTTCTGCAATCATGGTAAAAGGCTAAAGGAAGCACCGAAAGTAAGGTACAATCAGTTACAAAGACCCCAACTAAAAAGCTGAGCTGACTACATTAACACTATAAGTTCTATATCGACATCTGTACTGCTCTGGTATGATGTTACTCGTTTTTGGAACCTTTGTTTCCATTTTAAGCACAATAAACTAACTGTGCGAGGGACGCCAGAAACCAACTTAAATAGATGGGTGACTATGGCAGAAGAAACAATTATACATGAAGAGAAAAAAGAGTGGCAATCACAGACTGTGGGGAGAATAAGAATATAGAAGATTGCAATACCTGACAATTTTAAGTATGGAACAATCTCTCTGTACCGTGCAAGAACTTCCTCAAAACCTTGACAAGGTCGATGATCAGGATAAAAGCTAAAGACATATTTCTCATGAGTTGATGCTACAAGACAAAGGAAATTTTTTTTTTAAAAGATGAAAATCCAGGGATATATTCTTAAAAAATTAGTAGAAAATTTTTCAGCCAAAAGATTATAAATGCACTAACCATCACCAAAACCAAAACAAGGTATCAAGTTGTCTTCATCAAAAGGAGACAATGTACGGCCAATAACAGAGATTGCCTGCTCATAGGGATTTGGTGTGCTACCAATAGCGTGGAGGCTTTTCCGGTGAAAGGAGTACCTGCCTTCACATTGGAACAAAAATTTCATCTCAAATCTCAACTTATCAGGAGTCAGGGAACTAATAATCTTATGTACCTAAAGTGAAAGAAATTTCACCTGTCCATTCATTACTCTTTGTGAAGTCAATACCAAGTATCAAATTTGATGATTCAAGTCCAGCTTCTCTCAGTGCTGAAATAACCTGGAAGGGTTCACAATTTGTTATTGCTACACGATCTCTTAGGATATAAAACAAATATG
This sequence comes from Erythroxylum domingense, assembly GCA_025594535.1. Taxonomy (NCBI): domain Eukaryota; kingdom Viridiplantae; phylum Streptophyta; class Magnoliopsida; order Malpighiales; family Erythroxylaceae; genus Erythroxylum; species Erythroxylum domingense. Next base: position 506,038 of record JANQBM010000222.1, read on the forward strand.
CTGAAAAGATCTACATCCAGGACCAAGATATGAACTCAAACAACTGTAACCAGGGAACATTAAGATGTTCATGATAATTCTGTATGTAATTTCCATAGGTTATATAGAATTCTAAGATCAACAATCTCAATGTGATATTTGGAAATGCTGATGCATCCCCTGTTGAAGCTAGTGACAAGCTAGCCCACAGATTCTAGCATTTAAAACTTGTTTTCACTTGCAGACTATTCCTCAATTATCGTCTACAACATGTCACGTACCACTCTTCCTTGTACAAGAAAACAATGAAACATGAATCAAGAGCACTACGGGTAATAGTGGGAAGTAACGTGTCCTTAAATAGTGTTGACAACATCAAACGAGTTCCCAATATTACTTTTATGGTCTTAAAACCGAAAGTCCTCAGGAAACTGGAAGTTCAAGTATACCGTGTTTATGATAATACAGTTATGTCCATTATTTGTAATCTAAATTTTTAAAACCCAGCAAACTGAACTATTATGCTACTGTGAATTTGTGACTACAGATTTTCAAACCGTTACCAAGGATCTTTATAAGTACAACATTGCCTGAAGCTTGGGTGTGTTCCTCTGCCTCTTTCAACAACGTTTTTATACGCAGTATCCTCCTGGAAGCTGTATTCCACAGTCAAGCCATAAACTTGACACTCTTCCCATTTTTGATATACAGAAGATGACAAACCCAAATATCTGAAAGAACCTAAAGTTATAAATAAAATAACCTGAGTCCCTAAAGTTGAGGCAAGCAACACCATAAGTGCAGGTTCAAAAGATGTCAGACAGAGGAAATTGTCCCCAGCTTCTTCACTCAGACATCCCCCTCCGGTGCTTCCTCCACCCACCACCACACACACCTGACTTTACCCTCACCCCCCGCAAAAAGAAAAAGAAAAAAGAGTTCTTCCAGACCATCCTCTTGCTTTCCACAGCCCAATCCAGGAGAAAGCCCGTTAAGTGTAACTAGTCCAATCAATTTAAACCTTACCGAGTTTTATTTTCTCACTACAATCAGCGGTTTTGAATGAAAAACCTCCAAAGCCATTCTCTTGTAAAGGATTTGTCAAAAAGTTAAGATCTTTATACCAACAATATCTTACCAGCTATTCGTTTGCAACCATAAGAGTAGAAAACAGTAAAAAGGTTTTCTGCCCGGCTGCACTGAAAATGAATAAGCTGTTAAACATGACTCTCAACACTGAACCACTCATTTTCGCGACCAACACAGTTTGTACCTCAGCTAAGTTGGAGAAAGATCCGTTTATCCATGGTTGACCTCACATCTATTGTCAAGTGAAGTACTTCTTCACTGAATTCCTTCAAGATTTACACTAATATATCCTTTGGAGAACCAAATTATCATAGCATCCTCAACCACAATCAGATATCATTAGATCGTAACTCCAACCAGAAAGCTAGAAGCATGTAACCAAGTTGGCCAATGATTACTTCATCTTGAGAGTAAACAAGAAGCTTCCATTGTATGTTTCATATTCGTTTAATTTCCCTCTAATCAAGATCAAGGAAAAGGCTAAATTCTCTGCAGATATGACTAACCATATGGATCTAATAAAAAGGGTCAACGGTGAAACAGAAAAAATACCTCATCCAAAGAACCGAAATTGTCAGCTATGAACTTTGGATGATGCTTCCGATGCTGCCTATGTCCATGGACATGGTGATCATCAGCCATTGGATATGAACTCCCAGCATAAGATTGACTTGGTTCCTGCACATATTCATCATCTAAACTTGACTCGCCATTCCCCATATCTCTTTCCCTCGCTAAAAACTCCTCTGAACTTTTTACTATGAACCAACAATCAAAAAAGAACACGACCCAGAACAGATAGACCACAAACCTCGATATGAAACTCAAAACTGGTACTTATGGTGTCTCTAGCTGATTCTTCAACTCTAGTCTTTGTCGGGTCGTTGAAAAGTTGTCATCTTTCTGAGTAAAAAAGTCACCTTTATTGACACTTTTGAAGGGTCTCACGTCTCCTTGCGTGCCCTCCATTAAGTACTAATAAATAATTAGAAGCAACCAAAATGGTCATTCCGCAATACCATGCAAGCTTTTTGGCAGATAAGGACAGTATGTAACTGTCATGTGACTTTAGCATAGTTCCATCCAACGATCGAACAGCTTTGCATATGTTTTTTCGCACGTGTTACGTGTGTTTGACTTGTTCTGTCATATGGTCCAAGGTCTACGGATTTTTTAAGGTAAAAGGAAAGGAAAATTTTAAGATAAACAATAAAAAAGGATAATTAATTATCACCACTTGAAATATTTTTACAAATAAATATATTTTTTAGATATAATAATGCCTCAATAAAAGTTTGATCACTAACCAACATGCATCCATTTAATTCCTTTTATCAAATTTATTAAAAAGTGTTAAAAATTTTTATTTTTATTATTAAATTTTAGTTAAATATCTAAATTTATGAAATTAAATATTACAATTCAAAATATTAATTTTATTAATATTTTATTGATGTGACTGAATATTTTGATAAATATATTAATAGTTATAAATTCAAAATATGGTCATTTGTTTGATATTCAAAACTTACGGGGTTCTAAAAAAATCAGATAAGTCATTTAAATATCAAAATTTACATATTTTATTTAATTACATCAGTAATTAAACTCATTTGTTTGATTTTTAATATATAATTGAAATTTTTTAAAAATAAAATATTAAAATAAAATATAATTTTTTAAAAATTTATAATTCATTGTCCCGAAATATAATTATTACTAGACTTATCATACCTATAAATATTTTATATATCAAGAAAAAAGTATTTATTAAATGTTCAAAATTATTGTTGCCTAACAAATAATGAGACGAATAATAGTGCAATACAATGTTTGATGTATTATATGAATGGACATGGGCTCATGTAATATGGCCAAAAGCCTGATTTGAGCTAAGCTTTTAGTTTTAGGCTTTAGGAGTTGGATTTGGATTTGGTAAAAAGGCTTAGCCCAATCCAACCTGGTATTTTCATAACCTTCAAAATTCATAATAGGTCGAATTAGACCAAGAATTAAAATACGTCATTTTTTAATTTTATAAAAGAAAACTTTTTATATTTTTATTTGAAAGTAAAAGATCAGATTGTTCGAGTTATTCAAACTGTATTTCAAGCCGATCATACATAAATATTACTTTAAATTTTGATTAACTTAAGACTTAGTTTGGGAGAGTGGTAAAGATTGATAATCTGCTGAAATCAACCAGTTGAAATGATAAGCACTTATTCTCAATAAGTATTTATGTGTGTTAAGATTGTTGTTTTGGTAACTGCTGAAACGTAAAAATAGGTATTTGACAAGTGCGATTGCAGTTGCTGAAAAGAGATAAAATAATTAAAAAACCCATTTATTTAATAAATTATTAATTGTTGTATAAATAATTAAAAATATATTATTAGTCATATAAATTTAAAATTATAAATAAGAAAATATTAAA
>JANQBM010000222.1:560089-570412 GCA_025594535.1 Erythroxylum domingense
AATTGCTGTTCTTATCCTTGCTTTTACTGGCATTTTTCTTTGGACTTGGGAAACCAATCCTTTTGTCACTACTCTGCAGTCAGCTAAATTTAGATCGCATTCTTCAGGTTTGATTCTGTATCCATTGACAAACATTTCTTTTAAGTTTTGTATATATCTGTACGCAGGCATTGAGAATCTGTACACTTTTGCAGTTTCCTGATGTTTCTTCTTCTTCTTCACAATCCAGATTATGTTGTTCATGACCAAAAGTATGTCCCTTCTTCTGTGCCATCTACTGAAATGGAGCATAATGATGAACAGAAGTCGAACTCTATGAGCTCAGAAGACGGCAAAAAGATTGGGCATAACTCTTCTTCTTCACCCACTGATCTTACAGCCTCATTTACTCCGGAAAGTGAAGATAAGAGTGGAGATGGCAAAGATGGGAAATTTTCTTCTAAGACAAAAGGTCCAATCTTTTCTTCATAATTCTAATGTTCCTCGCTTTTTGTTCTGAACTTTCGCAATTCAGCCTTCAAGTTTGGCAAAACTTGTGATTGGTGCTTCTTATTGATTGGCGACTGGGATCAATGGGATATGCAATCATAAGCCAATTTGTTAGTTGTAGTTGATTAAGTGAGTGTTTGTGAAGCTATGGAGAGATTATTTTGTTCCCATTTTCATTACAAGTTATATGCAACACTTCAAATGACTTCTCTGACTTGAAATTCACAATAACATCGTCCTGTTCTTGTGGAAAGGCTAAAATGGTAGTAATCAAACTAAACGGGATTCCCTCGTTTCATCGAATACGAGGAAGGGTAGTCTACTCATTCAGTGAAAGTTGGAAGCCTGAAAGACTTGCAGAATGCGATAACTATATTTTAGTGTAGAAGTTTTCAGGTTATGACTTGTCTGTGTCCATGCTGTGATAATTCGGAGATCTGACATTCCAAGGCACCAAATTGGAACTAGATAAAGAAAGTTTTTGTGCCTCAAACATCATAAATGAGGAAAATACAAACTTAAGAATGCAGAGATGGGGTCTGTTAAGGGTTAAAAAGCTAATTATCCATTGAAAACTATACATGGTTGTGAAAGTTCAGTATGTCCAATTCATGTACCTTGCGAAAATCTGGTTTTTCAGGGTGCTTGTGTATCTAAGAATGACCTCTTCTTCATTTTTATAGACTGCAACTATGCCAAGGGTAGATGGGTTGCTGATAAGAGTCGACCTTTGTATTCTGGTTTTGGATGTAAGCAATGGTTATCAGGAATGTGGGCTTGTAGGCTGACAGATCGAACAGACTTCTCCTATGAGGGATATCGGTGGCAACCAAATAACTGTAAAATCAAGGACTTTGATGCATCTAAATTCTTAAGAAGGTCAGAGTGATACTACATATACTTGTTCTGAAATGTCATAATAACCCAGAAGATTTCATTGATGAACCAGATATATCTTCACCGGACTCATTTCTCTAATTCAATTTTGACATTGTAGGATGCAGGACAAGACAATTGCGTTCATAGGAGATTCATTGGGCAGGCAACAGTTTCAATCTTTGATGTGCATGGCCACAGAGGGGGAGTGGAGAATAGATGTTGAGGATGTGGGAGTGCAATATGGTCTTGTGAAACGTCGTGGAGCTATTCGTCCCGACGGTTGGGCATATCGGTTCTCAAATACTAATACCACCATCTTATACTATTGGTCTGCAAGTCTAGCTGATTTGGAGCCTTTGAACATTAAAGATCCTGCCACTGATGTAGCTATGCATTTGGATCGTGCACCAGCTTTCATGAGAAAATTCCTCCATAGATTTAATGCTTTAGTTCTTAATACAGGACATCATTGGAATAGAGGAAAAATTCAGGGGAATCGCTGGGTGATGTATGTAAATGGAAAGCCTATTCAAGATAGAAAGCTTCAAGACATTGCCAATGCCAAGAATTTTACCATACACAGTGTTGTTAAGTGGCTTGACTCGCAGCTGCTGCATCATCCTCAGCTTAAGGCTTTTTTCAGGACAATCTCTCCGAGACACTTTCGCAATGGTGACTGGAACACTGGGGGAAGTTGTGATAATACCATTCCACTGACCAGAGGGAGCAAAGTTACAAAGAATGAATCAAGTGATCCAGTGATTGCTGATGCTGTTAAGGGTACAAATATAAAGCTTTTGGATATTACTGCCATCTCTGAGCTAAGAGACGAAGCACACATCTCTCGATACAGTGTTAAACCAACACAAGGTGTCAATGATTGCTTGCACTGGTGCCTACCTGGGATTCCAGACACATGGAATGAAATTCTCATTGCACAGTTATAGTATCAGACACACAACTTAGCCAACATACATAACACGTAGAGAACTAAAAAGGGATGTTCACTATCAAAAGCTATTCCCTGATACATGGTCGTTTTTCGAATTCGGATTCTTGTCGATTACCAGAATATACAAAAGTTCCTACCACCATCCTGTATCTCGTTTTTTCTTGAGAATGGAACTCTTCAAAGTGGCTGAATTTATGGTTTTGCTAGAACAAGAGAGGCTTTTACCAGGCTTTTGTGTTTCAGGCATATAACTATAGTCATAAATGCAATATGATCTGAACTAAAGTAGGCATCATCAGGGTTTCATCGACTTCTTTTCCTTGGACATTTATATCTGTTGATTCTGTAGGTATTTGTATGAGAAACATTTAGGGAGATATGAAACCTTTATAGTTTGTTTTCTATATATAGAATCAGAATATGTTCTTAGCACATTGTTTCCTTCGCTTGTGACATTAAATATGTATATTTAGTTTTGCTTTTGATCTGCCACTTATTTGTGCAGTAAGTACAGATGTTTCTGTGGATGCAGATGGAAAGGTCTAACATGGTAAGAACTTGGCAAAAGCTGACATTAATTTCTTCAAAGTATACAGCTTAAAATTTGAAAATTTCCCCCAAAATCCAAACTTTGGTTCTGATCATTTTATAATATTTGTTGTTGAGTCAATCTAAAGTTGAGTTGTTGAACTATCATACATCACATATCCTTGTAACATCAAACACTAATTTGACAAGACACCCCAACAAGTCATCTCTCACCTGCTAAGCATGCTTTAATGAGCAAAATCCTGAAGCTGTTATGTCCTTGAAAATTTTGTGCATGCTTGCTTGAAATTTCCAAGAAATAGACTTCATTTATCGTCTAGTTGTGTATACTCCATAAATGAATGGATTAAAGCATATCTGGTTGACTTATTACAGCATTAGCATGTTAAATATGACTTGTACCAGAATATCGTCAAATGTTTCTGTTTTACAGCCAACATCTAGAAGCATAGGAAGCTCAGTTTTGACTTTTGAGCTTACTATCTTCTTCCACCTTTCTGCTAAAAGTTGTCTTTTCATGGTCTCCTAGAACCTGATTTTCTGATTTATGTCATACCTTGAAAGCTATTATGGTGGCATGATAGTCTACGCAATAGAGCACATAATAATTGAACAAGCAATCCACTTTGCAATTAAAAGATATAAAAAATTTTAATGGTTTCAAACAAAATTTAATTTTTAAAATTTTTGAAAAATTTTCTTCTATTTTTAAATTAAAAAAAAAAACAATTCTCTTAAATTTGGTTAAAAATTAAAGATAAAATACATGCAACATGAATAGCACACATAGAGGTAATTATTCTAAATCAAACTAATATTTTATTATAATTATCTTAAATTATTAATTTAAGTGAAATTTAATTGATTTGAATCAGATTTAAGAAATTAGTCAAGTTATCATATCAACAACATTGGATTAGTATACGTAGAATGTTTCCGTATTTTATCCTTATTTTTCATTTAAATTTAAAAGAATGTATTTTTAATTTAAAATTTTTAAAAATTATGAGATTTTTCTAAAATTTCTTACACAAGAGAAGAAGTTTATGTATTTTACTTAAAATATAATGTCATAGCCTACACATTTACCTTTAAACTTGTAACCTAAACTCCTCCACTGAAGACAATGTATGCACGTATGTGTAAATTGATGACAGGCTCTATATACATGGAACATAAGAAATTGAGTTCAGAACTTAAAACTTTTTTCCAAGATGATGACTTTGGGATTTGAAAGTGGATGACCCTTAAGTGCTCATGTTGCTTAATCATCAAGTCACTTGAGTCAACTCTTTCTTTATTTTGGTCATTTAAGACAAACTATGTGTGGTTTGTATTTTTGTAGTGTGAACTGCATAGAAATTAATTCCAAACAAAACGTGTGGGGTACTTTTGACAGAACACTACCCTTATCAACCAAATTTCTGAGTGTTCATACTAAGATAGGATTATTGATGTTTTCGTTTCGGATCAAAAGACGTCTTTTTATTCAATAACCGAAAAATCTTGTTTCAATCACAACTTGATTTTTGTTAAATTTTAACACCACTCACAAGTCGAAGAAAAAATAAAATTCGGCTCAAACCTAATCTATTCTCAACCCTACTCAAGCTCTATGAACCTCACACAACGTAAGAGTTTATAATAGACAGGAAGTATAAATTGCTCATTAATATTTTGTAAAAAAATTAAGTTAAACTTTACTATTATCTACATATCACGATATATTTTAATTTTTTATGGACTTAACAAGCACTAATATAACTTAATTAAACCTTTTATGAATTGATAAGGTGTGAATCAATTTCAACATGGTGTCAAAATGCATGTTCCTAGAAATTTTAGCAAAGACGACAATGCTCCAATTGTCAACACAACTTGGCACTGATTTAACATCAGGACTACATCTCATACAATTGCATTACACTTCATTTGTATTTTCCTACGCAAGCAGCAAGTGATAAAGCAATCTGAGAAAAAAGCTATATATAAACTCCTTCTAACTCTTATGTTTCTTCATCTTCACAGCAATCCTACATTCCATCTTTAGCTCTTGTACCGGTTACTCCTCTTTCTGAGCTCACCAAGAGATGAAGACTAGTCCAGTAGGTGTTGCTTGTCAGGAGAAGAAAAGGGAACTCAAAAATGGTGGCAGAGGCAACAACTGGAACTTGCTTCCTCCTCCAAGAGGAAAGATCAAGCGCCAAATCTTTTCTTGCTTCTTGACAAAATTGAAGCTTTTTGCTCATAAAATCGTTGGATCTTGTTACTAATTTTCTGTTAGTTCTGTTTTTTCTCTTTATATTTTTATGTCGATAGAATCTATAATCGTTATCTTTCGAACATACGAAACAGTTGCAGGTTATATCATGATCGGTCTCTTTGTAATGTCACATATTACACACCATTGTATCAGATATTAGGTTATTTTGTATAACAAACAACCTCTCTATCAACCAGAGATAAAGTTACGTATTTTTATATTTCCTCAGATATTGTGATCGGCGGGAGATTCACTGGGTTGTTGTTGTTTGTTTTGTATCATAAAGTTCCTAAAATCTTCTTTTAGTTATTACATTTTGTTATAATGTTTGTGTCTTAACTAGAGTTGGTGACTTTTAATGTCTTTGTACCATGTTGTACATGTTTCTTCATTACCAGGTAAAATATTTAGCCCTTTATCTAAAGATTTATACTTAAAAATTCATATGGATTGATGTTTTTAATATTTGAAATGATCTCATGGAAAGAAATATAGAAATATCATCTTTTCCCAAATTTAAACTTTGTTAACACAATAAATTATATGATAAAAAAAACACATATTTAATATTCTTATACTATTATTTAGAATCATAGATATACAATTTTATTGTGAGAATCCCTTAAATTTTTGTAAAATAAAAAATTAGGAATGATAATGGACAAGTTCATTGATTCAAATTTAGATGTTTTCGATAGGTCGACTAATGAGTGAGTCTCTTCTAAACAAAACGACATTTAGATATTTTTAATAGGTCAGCTCATGAGTGAGTCTCTTCTAAACAAATAAATGTTACGACATTTAAATGTTTTTAATAAGTCGGCTCATGGGTGAGTCTCTTCTAAATAAAACGACATTGTTTTGTTTAGAAGAGTTGGACTTTGAGTCGACCTGAGCAAAACGACATTTAGATGTTTTTAATGGGTCGACTCATGAGTGGGTCTCTTCTAATATCGTTTTGTTTAAAATAGTTAGACCTCGAGTAAGTATGGAGAGCCCAGGCCCGAATTTAATTGAAAAACACATTATTTTATACTTTTATTTTTAAAAAAATTGTTGGGACCGGCCCATGAGCCGACCTATTGCCATCCCTTAAAAAAATATAGAATATGAGCTTATTATTGCTGACAACAAATTCACATATCAATACCTTTATTTATTTTTTATAAGAAAACACAATTTAATCTTTTAAATGTTGACATAAATATTATACACAATTTACGTTAATAATAATAACAACATTTTAATAAAAATCTTATTAAAATACAAAACTTGATGAGGTTTAAAAGTACGTAACGTTATGTTGAACTAATAAAGAAATTGTTTTTGATATATTTAAAAGAAAAATTAAAAAAATAATTTTTTTTTGTGACGGATGAGCTTTTTTAAAAAAATAATTTCAAAACGAAATATATAACAATTTTTTTTATTTTTCTTGAAATAAGTAAAATAGACAATTTAGCAGGGGTGCATGTGCGTTGACATATGCATGTGCTTTGACTTTTAACATTCCATATGTCAACGCATGTGTTGACTTAAAAGTCTAGAAGTAAGGATGTAGGGCATGGCGGCCCGGGTTATGGCCCGATGAGTCACGGGTGGGCAGGCCGGGCTGGCCTAACATTTATTTTTTTAAGCGAAAATTTTCTAAATCTACCCGTAGCCCGATCAATCAGGGTCAAAAATGAGTCAAAATAAGTCGGGTCGGGTCGGTTTTATCATCCTTATCTAGAAGAGAAATTATACCCATTAATATTATTAAAAGAATTTCGAGACACTATATAAATATATTTGCTTATTAAGTACAATTATTGTAAAAATAGAATTTGCTTTAAAACATAAAATAGACAAGTATATTTATAGTTCTTCAATTTAATGTATTTTTTTCTATTTTAGTCTCTTAATTATTAATATTTATAATTCAATTTCTTAATTTTATTAATAATTCACTGCTTTCATTACATTTTTAAGGATATTCTAATTGAATACATATATTAAAAGTTCGAATTTAAATGGATTAAGAAAGTTTAAAGATATAATTAAAAATTTTAATAATTAATAGGCGAATATTAGCGATGCCGATGGCAAATAATCCCAAACTTGGTCCGATCCAACTATATTTGATCTAAAATTAACGAGTCTAGTTTAATTTGAGAGAGTTTAGGATAAGTTCAAACTTTTTTTTTAATTTTTGAGATTTGAGTTGGGCTCACGCTATATTGAATTCGACCTCACCTAAAACTCAAAAGTTTTAAAGAATGATGTTGCTGTATATTTTAATTTTAGAAAATTAAGTTTGGGCTCAAGCTTTAGTTGGATGTTATGGGCCTAATTGAGCTTTGGGTTGAGCATAAATTTTTGGGCTGGGCATAAAAAGACTGAGTTTATATTTTAAATGAAAAATAAAATAACAACTATTCTATTTTATCAAATATTACAAACATGGAGAAACGAGATATGGCAATGTTAGAACACAATCTTGTTTGATGATGATAATTATTACGTATACTTTTGCTTATTATCTTATAACCTCATGTTTTTGGATTCTATCCTCAAGAAAAATTCCAAATTCATGGAAAACCAGCAGACCAGAACACATTTGATATTCAAACTGCTCTGCTCGAACATCTGATTCTGAGAATCACATAAGAAATGAACCTATAAACCAATATGTAACCCACCATAATCACCAAGTTCCTCCACCTGCTTTCTTCTCCATACCCTTCTTCTTTAAGCACATCCTCCGCACTCACAATGCAAGCTCCCATCATGTGCTGCAAGCATTTTCCTGATCCTGAGAACTCGTTTATCAGAAACCCTTCAAAAGGGTACTTGAACAGTGATATGTAGTGCATGAAGATCCAGTAATTTGGTATCTCGTGCTTTGAAATAAAGTATCCTGAGAACAAGAAGAATGACCCCATCACTCCAGAGATTACAGAGTTCCCTACAATGAAGTTTGGGACCAGAGCACTGAAACACACCACCACTGAGTTTGCAGTGTACAGAATCAACCAGATGAGTAACAAGAAGTGCATGAACGCCACGAAATTTGGGTTCAGACCCACCAACCAGTACAGTGGGATGGTGAAAAGTGTGGCAAGAATGAGTAGAAATGGCAAGTAAACAAGTCCATTGGCGATTGCATATGATGAGACTCTGTAGCTTCCACAGGATGTCTCTTTCATTAGAATCTCCCTCTCTTGCAGGAAGATTGGAAGAGCTTCTGTGGTGCTTGAGAGCAAGAATGTGAGTGTAAAAGCAAACAGACCTACCCTTTCTTCGGATCCAACTAAATCATCTTTAACTCTGTAAAAAATGGACCCTAGAACAAGCCCTGAAACCAACATCTGAACAGTTCTGCAAGCGAAGAGCTCCTTTGTTCTGAATATGTTCTTGGAGAACCTGTGAGTGAGAACCAGTGTCTCTTGAAGCCGGGAATTGGCGAAATCGAAAGGGAACTCGATTTTGACATTAATGGCTTCCTCATCCACAACTTTAGATTGCTGAAATAGCTGCTGAAGTGTGAGCTTGCCTGTCCTACTCTCACCATCTTCAACCCTCTTATACGATACTACAAGTTTCTGCATTTCTTGGTTTAGAGCCTTGGAATGTTGCTGTATTGTGTCGATGGATTCTATGGCAAATTCAACGACATTGACATGAACAGGAAGGTTCATTCCCATTGATCTCACACTAACTCCAAGCTGATCAACCGTTCCATGATGCAAGACTGAGCCATCAGCCATCAAAAGTATGGAATTGAACAGCTTCACAATGCGAAAACCTGGCTGATGAATGCTCAGGATTATGGTTCGTCCTCTTGTTTCTGCCATTACTTTGAGCATGTCAATGATCTGCAGAGCTGAGGTACTGTCCAGGCCAGAAGTTGGTTCGTCGAGAATTAAAACTTCAGGATCATGAATGACATCAACCCCTATTGAAACTCGACGCCTTTCTCCTCCAGAAATCCCACGAACTCGATCATCACCAACTCTAGTCCTAGACACATGTTCAAGACCAAGTTCTTTGATCAAACACTTGACCTTTGAGGTTAGCTGAGCTCGGGGAAGCTTCAGACGTAGCTTGGCACTGAACATGAGAGTTTCTTCAACTGTGAGCAGAGGGAATAGGGTGTCTCTTTGAGTGACATAACCTGAAACCTTCTTGAACTGAGCTTTGTTTACAGGATTCTGATTCACAAAGATGGAACCACTCTGTGGAGTGAGTCTAGCAGCAAGAATTTCGAGCAAAGATGACTTGCCAGCTCCACTTGGACCAACAATGGCAAGGATCTCCCATGGCTTTGCCTTGCAATACACGTTCTTCAACACATTTTTCACTCTAGTGCTTGTTTCTTCAGAATCTGATAGTTTCTGCTCTGGCTCCTGATCAATCTCATGATCTTTCGTGAAGATCTTAAAAGGGTGTTCTCGTTTTTGATTGAAAATCTTGTAGTTAATGCCTATTGCCTCAATCTCACACCCTTGGTTCTTCATTGAAGAATCTTATTTTGCTCTCTCTCTCTCTCTCTGATTTTCTTTTTCTTATTTTGCTTTTTGCTTCTATTCATCAAACATCAGTAGCCATGAAAAAGATCTTAGTCTGTCTCCAAGTTTAAAAACAAAAAAATAAAACTAGAAATTGTAAAACAATTGAGTGGCTCAGAAGGAGTATAGACTTAGCTTTACAATGACAACCACGTCCTCGAAATTGCTACATAGTTCACGTGAAGTTGCTATTCCTGTTCTGTTCTATCTGTAACTCATCTTTGCAATGGAGATTCTTGGACGTAAGAGTTCACGTGTCATCTCAAAGTTTCTCGTTGTAGAAATCATCATTTGCTTCTAAATTGTTGCCATGTATCCGGTTTCATTAAATTTCATTATGGACCTCACGTAAATATATATTGGAAATTTTATAAAGTATAATAAGAACATCATAATTAGTATAGGAATTCTATTCCTTCTAGTGATTTACGTCAAATATGTTATCATTAAAGATGATTGATTGATTTCAAGGCAATTAAATCAAGTTTCAGGTTAGGTTCTGTTTTGAGGTTTGGATGCTACCCTGTGCTTATATTGGTCCATTTATTAGATAGATGAATGGTCATAAAACAAATATAAGTATAGAGTAACAAGAACAGGAAATCTACTTTCTTCATTTTTGTAGTTCCAAATGAATATTA
>JANQBM010000222.1:578505-591048 GCA_025594535.1 Erythroxylum domingense
TTTGGATTAGTTTTTGCTCTAACATGCCATTATCATAGGATATGTACTTGAATATGCTTGAATGTTTGGGTATATATAATGTGGTAGTGGGATGTTGCACATTTGTTCTACAATACGATGTCTCTTTTATGGTAGGGTGTACGGTTGAAAACTTCAACACGTTGATGACGACTACCTAAAGCTTCATGATAGCCATTTCCTTTCAATCCTGGGCTCCTTTACATGATGAGCTCTGGGCAACTGGGCAAGTGCCTTGCCTACTCCTATTTAGGGTCGGCTCTGATCAAACAGCTAAATTTTTCAATCAGTTAAAAAATGATTGATAAGCTATTTATTAAACAAAGTCATAATAATAATAATAATAATATTATTATTATTATTATTATTACTTTCTTTTTCTCTTCTCTGCTCTCTTCTCGTGACGAATCAATAAAATTTAGCGTACTAGTATTTGGTGAAAGGAAGCAATAATAAAATATAACAGCTTGAGTAATTTCTAACAACTTTTGAATCGTATTTTCGTCTCTTAATTTTTGTTTAATTCGTCAACTCAATCAGTTGATTACCAAACATAATTATAAGTGATTTTATATAATTAAATAGTCAAATACTTTTCAATTCGCAAAAAAAGCTAACCAACTATTTATCAAACAACGCCTATATGTATTAAGAATATATATTCATTAAACGGAAAAATAATTTTTGAAAATGCAAATTCTTGATTTGACCCCATCTTTCTTAATTAGATTATATTATAATGTTTTGGATTTTATAAATTTGGCACAAATGAATAAATAATGTATTTGGGTCGGGTTGGGCCACCCATTGGGAAGAAAGCAACTCGGGTCTGCGCCCACACAAACCTGTTCAGGTATACTTGAGAGGAAAACTATAAAACGGACGTTTCGCGGAGTTTAATCTGTGACCACCGAACTCGTAACGATGTCTCAGAGTTGGAGCTTGTCACGCTCGTGCTCTCTTGTAGTTGTCTTCTTATTGTGCTTATCAATCCCTAAAACCTTAGTCGCAATCATCGATGAAGACCCTACAATCCGAACCATGGAGGATTTCTCTGGGTACCCTTTTCAAGAACCATCTTCCATGTTTACTACAAGCACTTCACTCTCTGTCGACACACAAAGTCTTCAGAAACAGGTATCGTAGCTAGCTTTCCTGGGTCTTCTTCATAATCAGTGAAGACCCTTTATTGTTTTTGGGTTCTTGGGTTTCTTTTTATGTATTGAAGTGATTGGTTAATGCGATAAAGGTGTCCTCTTGAATTGGATTTTTATTAGATTGATGAACTAGCTACTTTCTCGGATACGCCTGCGCCATCAGTTACAAGGGTACTCTACACGGAGAATGATGTATTGGCTCGCAGGTAACAAATGTATTACTCCTGTTTGTGGATGATGGGGCAGTGACTAATCGTTTATCCCTTGTTTCGTTTCCACTTAAAGAGAGGATTTTGATCTCTTTATGTTGTTTTATAGAGTGAGCATTGATGCTGGTTGAGACAAATTTCAAAGAATTACTTTTACGTCCAGTAATTCAATTAAGTTGACTGGTTTTTCGAAAATATGGGTTTCTATTTCTCTTGAATATCCAGAGTGTTTTGCTTACCTTTAGTAGTATCATTTATAACAAAAAGTCACTTGAGTCTTCACACTCATGTAGCAGCATATTCCAAGAGGAAAATGTCTGAATGATTGTTTGATTATGAGAACAACAATATTGGCAATGTCTTTCTATTGCAATGCTTGGAATGTTTTTCATGATCCGATTGTAGATGTCAAAACGTCTAGTGTTCTTATGACGATAAGTTTGTTAACTTGTGTTTTGCAAATATTAAAATGCAGGTATATTAAAAACTTGATGGAACTAGCCGGCCTCTTTGTTCGAGAAGATGTTGTTGGCAACATATTCGGGCGATGGTGAGTTTGTGTTCCACCAATGGTCACATTTAGGATATTAAAAACAAAATACTTATCTGAATAAAAATGTTTCTCGAGAGACAGTGAGATATTCCAAATCCTCTTTACTTGGCTTGGAGATATAAGAACTCTGCAAATTTTTCCCCTATATACAACTAGAAGACTGTTTGGAAGCATCCTGTCTATTGTCATACCAATAATCGTACTTTCATTGAAACCTTAAATAGAGTAACTTGAACATTTTTTTGTCCTCAAGGTGCTTCTTTCATTATTTTAGTCCGTTGCTTCTAGATCCTGGACAAAGTAGTAAGGATTTCTTGGAGAGGAATAGTTTTCAGTTGTTCTAATAAAGTTGTCGTATTCGATATCATTCTTCATTTGGCAACATTGCTTATGTTATAAATTGCAAATTATGTCATTAGCATCTGCATCTGATATCTTGTAGGATTTACATCTGATATCTCGAAGATGTAAAACTTTCAGCAAATCATGATCGCTTCATTTGTATCTTGTCCTTCATGGCTAGCATGTCTTCGAGTTTACATCTGGGTATTAACTTAATTTGTAATTTCTCATAGTTCAAATGTTATTCTTTTCCTAAAGGACTGCTTGTGCCCCCATTTGCAGGGATGGGAGTGAACCGGATCTGGGTGCAGTTGCCACTGGTTCTCATATTGATGCTATTCCATATTCAGGGAAGTACGATGGAGTTGTTGGTGTTTTAGGCGCAATAGAAGCCATAAATGTGCTAAAAAGGTTTATATTGTGTGGTTGTTCCAACTTTTCCAATTTGAGTATATTTTGTAATATATTGTACAATTTGAATGCAAGTTATAGCTCATTGTTTACAGAGACTTGAACAGAATATTTTTGCTCAGAAATTTCACCACCATGAAGATAATAAATTCATCATTATTTAATTCATGACTCAATAGATATTCCAATGCAATTTGTCCTCATTCAACACAGTTTTGCAACCAATGAGTCCATACTATGATCTTGAATCCTTCTTGCAGACCAAATTAGAACTACAATGCTGTTTTTTTGCATGGAATGATTAGAGCACATTGTCCAATATCAGTGCCATCTATTGTTCTTTCAAATTTGTAAGCTGCTACTGTTGCTACTATTTCTTGACATTATTATGCTAACTAGTGGCATTGCAGGTCTGGTTTTAAACCTAGAAGGTCACTTGAAATTATTTTGTTCACTTCAGAAGAGCCTACACGTTTTGGGATAAGCTGCTTGGGAAGGTGAGGACCTATTAGATGGTTAAGTTCATAGGTCAGACTCAAAAAAATTGCATTACCAGTTTCTTTTCCATTCCAGTATCCTACATGATTTACGCTTGCTTTTTAATTAACATCAGGAACTTCTGTCAATCACTTGTTTTACATAGAATCTCATTAGTTATTTTTGACTTGCAGCCGTTTATTAGCAGGATACAAGGAACTTGCTGAAGCTCTGAAGACAACAGTTGATGCTCAAAACATTTCTTTCTTTGATGCTGCTAAATCTGCTGGGTATGCAAAAGACCATGATGACTTATCTAGTGTTTTTCTAAAGGAAGGCAGTTACTCAGCTTTTATCGAGCTCCACATAGAGCAGGGACCGATTCTGGAGGCTGAAGGTTGGCTACTTTTCTCTTCCATTTTTTTTTTCCTTCTAAAACCGCAATTTGCAAGTTCTTGCTTATTCAATTTGAATTTGGTTCAGGCATATCTGTTGGTATAGTAACTGCAATCGCTGCCCCTGCCAGCATAAAAGTGGATTATGAAGGCAATGGAGGCCATGCAGGAGCTGTACTGATGCCAGATAGGTTAATATATATTCTCGTAGAAGTGTGTGTTGACTCTGCACTCTTTGCATTTTTTTCAGCTTTCTACCTTTTCTAGCGTATTCTCTTATTCGAAATTTCGATGCCTAACCACAGAATGGAAACAGTAAACTTTATATAGATGTCTGTTTGTAAATCACATGGGGCCAATTTAACTTGTATTTCTGCACTCTTCCACAACATGGGGCCACTTTAACTTGTATTTCTGCACTCTTCCACAACATGGGCCCACTTTAACTTGTATTTCTGCACTCTTCCACTGGTTGCTATAATAGCTTGTTGGTTTAACATTCTTAACTCAGCCCCTTATTTCCACACTCTCTGTTTCTCATTGTTCGATTCAGTCATAAAATTTTTTAACCAGTTAAATAGATAAAATGAGATGAAAATCGAGTTCTTACATTAATATTTCTATACATGTCCAATATTAAGATCATTTGTTCAAGACTGTGTTTAGTTCTTTTGTGTCAAACTAATAAAAATTTCATGCATAATTTCGAGCAGAAATGATGCTGGATTGGCAGCAGCAGAGTTGGCATTAGCTGTTGAGAGACATGTACTAGAATCTGGTTCAGTTGATACTGTTGGCACAGTAGGTATATTGATTTCTTTGAACTTATAATAGAAGTTTCTTTTCTTTTTACCTGCTTTCCGGTGTTCGAGGTTTTCAAATTTAATTATGTACACTTAGCAGCTAGTTGCCTGTGCACTAATTTAATGTTTTTGTAGGTATTTTGGAGGTGCATCCTGGAGCCATCAATAGCATCCCAAGCAAATCACATGTAGAAATTGGCATGTCTTCTCATCCATGTTACATATTGTGTCAAAGATTTAGTTCTATAAGTTCCCATTAAATCTTATAATATCATTTTCATTATTGAGGTGGTTGAAGCTATATCTATTCGTCTGTTTTGTTCTTGTTGTTTGTTGACTATTCTGGTAGATACACGAGACATTGATGAAAAGCGAAGAAATGATGTGGTTGAGAAAATTTTCCATTCCACACTTGAGATAGCCGTCAACCGTGGTGTCCAAATATCAGATTTTAAAATCATAAACCAGGACCCACCAGCACCTTGTTATAAACTTGTGATTGAAGCGATGCAATCTGCAGCAAAGGATCTGAACCTGAAACATAAGTTAATGATAAGCAGAGCTTACCATGATTCCCTGTTTATGGCCAGGTATGAGAGACTAAATGAATATGTGTAAATGGCTATAGATGCTGGATTAAATTCAAGACTATACCTTTGTCTCTGTTTCACTGTCTAGTTTCTGGTTACTAAGGACGAGGCTTTTAGTAATAGTTTCCAGTTGATATGGATATGAATCTGCGGTTTCTTTTTTCTCTTTAATGACAAAGAAAGAGAAAGGTGACTGATAATGCAACTTGACCTTCTTGCAGAGTATCTCCAATGGGAATGCTGTTTATTCCATGTCACAAAGGTCAGGATTTCATCCCTTTTTTTTTTTTTTTCCATTTCAGAGTACAAGTTCAAAACTGTTTCCGAATATAACTCATCAGTGCAAAGTATTTCTTCCGAAAATCTAAATGTCAAGATCCATCTTTTTGATTGATTTATTACATCATCAGTATCGAAAAATGCTTTGAACTGGTGATACTCACGGCTATTTGGTTTATGCAGGATACAGCCATAAACCTGAAGAATATGCTTCCATTGAGGATATAGCAAATGGGGTGAAAGTGTTGGCACTAACTCTTGCCAAATTGTCATCATTTTGATACATAAGTTTAGCTTAGCTCTTGTTGGATAGGTTTTGGTTCAGCAAATTCTTCTTCTTTACCATGTACCATAATTACTTTGGAAGCTCTAAGAAGCAAACTGTTTATATCATCAATCTCAGAGGTGGAGTACAGAAATTTAGTCTTCCAGGAACAATGGCTTTTATTTTCAGTACCAAGATCAGGAAATAACACAAGGCAGCATATGACAGAAGCGTAATGTATTTGATGCATTATTTTCAGGTTTAAAGATGAAATTTGTAGTTTTTAAAAATGTATTCTTATATTTTAAAATTACAGAAAAAATATTTTGTAGTATTAGAACAAAAGAGGTTTTATTTTATTTTCGTTTAAGTTTTTTAATCAATTAATTATATGATGACTTACGTTAGAATAATTTGAAAAATACTAAAAAAAGTTTTATACTATTTTTAATAATATAAAATATAGGGCTAATGTGATTTAATAGCTTTATTTTAGTAAAATATAGAGTTCAATTGAAATAAAGAACAACTGAAAATTAAAAAAAATTAAAAATTAAATTTACATCAATCTTATTATCATTTATTAAAATTTCTTTTTAAAAAAATAAGAGTACAAAAATAAATAATTAAAAATTAAAAATATTATGTAATAATTAAGAAAAATGTATTAACTGTGGATTCTTTTTTAATATTAATTTTCACATCTTGTGCAAAATAATGTTAATCATTTATAAATTTGCCAAAAGCTATAAAAAGTCTCTTTAAAACCGAATTATGTAAAAAGAAAGGAAGAAAAAAATAGGTAAATAGAAGATATGTGCAAGTCTCTCAAGTTCTGAGTGCCACTAGCTTAACTCACTCATCATCTCCATGGAGCTTCAGACTTTCGGTCCCCCATCTTTCGCAGGTTTCTCTCTCACTCACTCTGTTTCTCTGTGCCTGCTTGTGTTTTTACAAGAGTTAATGCACACAATCATGTATCTTGCGATATGAGCTGATTATTTAACTGGGCATATATGTTACCGTTACTATATCATAGGCTGCAAAAAATTCAGAAAGCTGAATCATTTCTTGGCAAGTTTATCTTTTTCCTTTCTAGGTGTTACTGATATTGCCTTTTAACTTCTATTCTGAGTTGTTTCAGGCTGTACCTACTGATAGCATATTGAATGACCATGGCTATGTAACTTTTTCCTTTCCAAGTTTTCTTGTTCATATTTGTCAAATTTTAGTGTGATTTTTCTGAGCAAAACAGGTTTGCACAACTGCAAATTGGTTTCCATCTACTATGTCATCTAATTTTTCATTGGAATAAACGTTTTACATTGTTGTTTTACATTTTAGAAAGGTTTGAGATTTGATTGAAAAACTTAAGAAGTTCAACACTAATATGAACATCTTTTTCAAAAATTTAACACTGAACCAATGGATATTCTTATATTGATAACGTATGACGGATTAACAACTTATTTCATCAGTTGTAACTGAACGGTGTTCTAGTGGCATTTTTCTCTAAATCATTTCAGTGGAGCAATCTTATAGTCTTGTTCGTCTTCAGAGTATCTCTGGTTATAGTTTGATGTTACCCGAAACGATGAAAGAATGCTTGTGCTTGGTTTTTAAGGTAACATGTTGTCCTGGGCGTGCAAGTGGAGAAACTTTAAAAGACACAATTTTGCTGCTGAGTTTCTTGGATGCAGACATTTTGAGAAGCTCCCAAAATCAAAGAGATACTGCAGAGAAACTATCGGATCTTCTATTTTGTGTTCACAGAATGATCCAAACTTACTCAGCAGCCTGAAGCTAAATGATGCACGGATTATATATAGTGTTGCTGCTGCAATGGGTCATAACCAGGTATACTTTTGCTCCTCCTCACCATATGACTATATTCATCCGACATTCTTGCTCCTCCTCATTTTTTAAGCCATCTATAGTACATTCTAATTCAATTTGGTAACATAATTTATATACTCAGATCTTAATGCTTTTTAATCAAACTTCTTACTTGAAATCTATTGTTTTTTCTTGAACTTTTTTGTTCGACAGCAATTGAGATTCTTGCTCAAGAAGTATCATTTATTTTTCTTGCAAAAATTAAATTAGGCTTCCATAATATGCTTTAATACCACGTTAAATTTCATAATTTTCTTATTCTGAAAAGAATGGTCAATGGTCTATACATAAAATGATTCATATCTAATTCTAATCTGATGGGAGATTCGTATAAACCTTTTAACAGAAACATGGGGAGTGACATTTTGGGTTACAAGGAAAAAAATTATGAATTCATTATTTAGAATTTCTGCTAAAGTTTGGTGCATATCTTCTCATTATAGTCTAATGATTATTTGCTATTATATTTTCCAACAGGAGTCACATCCAGAATCCCATCTTAGAGTTCCTGCAATTGTTAGTGCTCTTGACAGAATGGAGCTAAGTGCGAAGGTATGAATATAATCATCCAATGATTATACTTCGTTGACGTTCTTGTATTATAGGGCCAATACATGCTACCTGAGGAGTCTTTTTTTGGTGATGTCCCATATAGATTGTAGGTTTTAGATCTCATTTCGAAAAAGAGAGAGGATATGAAAGCCTTTATAATTATACTAAAAACACTGCTAATCAACATCTAACTCGTTATTTTAGAGTTTGTTTTCTCATGAAATCGGATTGGAGTTATTATTAGATCAATCTAGATTTGTAAAGTTATAGATGATATCAAATCTCCACTAGTACAATGTTTGATCAAGACGATGAAGACAGGGAATGACGCCAACAGTAAGGCTGTGAGCAATGAACGATTTATGACAGAATTTTAGTCTGATTCAACATAAAAAAAAGGAAAGGTTCTGGATTATGGTTTGACCTTGATGAGGACATCAACGGTTCAAAGAGAAGAGATTGGAGTATCCCACATGAGGGGTGGGTGTCAAATCTCATATCGGAAAGGAGAGAAAATGTGAAAGCATTTATAAATTATGGAAAACACTAGTAATCAACACTTATCTAATTATTTTTGAGTCAGTAGTTTCTTAAACCAAATAAAAATTATTATTTAGTTAGTTTGAACTTGAAGACGTGTGGATTATAAGGGTCATTTGAAAACAGCTTCTCTACTAGTTAGGAGTAAGGCTGTGTACTATTGGATCTCTCCAGACTTCGCCTATCAGCGGGATTATTACTGAGAGTCGTTGTTATTGTTGTTGTTTGAACTTGAAGAGCTATACTAATAAAATTTGTTCATTTGAAGATGATGAGTGATATTATCCATTTTTCCATGTTTTGTTGACATTTACGATATAGTTGTACTAAAAAGAAATTCACTGTTTGTTATGTTGTATATAGTTTTGTGGTACAGAGATCATTGAACTTCACAATTTCAGACCTGCTTCAGTGGACGATGTTGCAAGTGTTCATTCCAAAAATTATGTTGCAGGCCTTGAGAAGGTATATTATACTTCAACTTTGCATCCATCACTCGAACTCTATGGATGCATGAGCTTGGCATCACTTACGTCTTCTACTAGTTCTCTACCCAATTTTCCTGTATTGAACCTTGTTAAGGTTAAGAATTATAAACGTTTGGATGTTATAGGCTATGGATCAAGCTTCACAACAAGGTCTTATTTACATTGAAAGAACCGGACCAACATATGCTACTGCCTCGGTAAGTTTTGTTGCTTCAGTTCCGTTGTTTCTGCGCATCAATCTATTAATCACCTAGAGCAGACAGCTTCATGATATAAACGATATATGCTGATGTAGAAAGGTTTGATATGTGAGATTGCAGACATACCAGGAGTCACTTGTGGCAGCTGGAGCAGGACTCGCTCTGGTAGATTCAGTGGTGATGTCTCAACCTGGAACGTTAGTCTCCTTGTGATTATCACACTTTTCTTTTCTCAATGCTCAAAACTGTCACCTTTTTCTGGATGAAATCTGTTCCATTTTTCTAAAATGGAGCACCAACCATTTTTCTGCAACTATATTTTGAGCTCTTGCATAACATTTCCAAATTGGTTGCAATGGAAAAATTATTGAATCTGCAAATAGTGATTTGACTGGATTTCAAGTCAGGGTTCTTGTCAAAATAAAGATAATTCAGGTTTTGGGACTCGGAGGTTCAGTGCGGTCTAGCCCAAAGCCTGAATATTGATCTGAAACCCGACCAGGCTTAGGCTTATAAAAAATCGTGAGGTCCGAGCTCGGCGCTGCCCATTGCCAAGTCTGACCATAATCCAGAATATTCCAATTTTCAGGTTGCAGCAGCAGACAACAGTCATAATCCACCAGTGGGGTTTGCTCTGATAAGACCTCCGGGGCATCACGCCATTCCAAAAGGGCCTATGGGGTTCTGCGTTTTTGGTAATGTGGCTGTTGCAGCTCGTCATGTCCAACGTGTGCATGGACTAAAACGTGTGTTTATCATTGACTTTGATGTCCACCATGGGAATGGAACGAATGATGCGTTTTATGATGATCCAGATATATTCTTTCTGTCAACTCACCAAGTAAGTTAGGATTATGGTTCTTTCTGTCAACTCATGAACTCAACATTGAAAATGGTTGTTGCATGTTCTTCCATTCTGAATTTGTATGTATAGATTGTTTCATATCTCAACATGAATAGATGATGCTGCATCAGCTAGCAGAGAATTTAGATGAAACATTGTGAATTAAACTGTCTGCAATTTTGTTATTAAAAGCAGATGCTGCTTCTTGTTGATTCTCTCTATGAATAGATTATTATTGTTGATGATAATAGAGTATGTCTCAAAAATTGTCAGGATGGAAGCTACCCAGGTACTGGTAGGGTTGATGAAGTTGGTCATGGAGATGGTGAAGGCACTACCCTGAATCTGCCTCTCCCTGGAGGCTCCGGTGACATTGCAATGAGGACTGTGTTTGATGAAGTGATTGTACCATGTGCACAGAGGTTCAAGCCAGATATAATTCTTGTTTCTGCCGGGTGAGTTGTATCTAGGCGGAGTCTTTCACATGTGATGACACTCACGAATGAACATCTGGTATAGAGATAACAAATTAGTCTTGACTCGGCTTGAAGTCAACAACGCAAGTACTCTAGTTCAAGCTTGAACTTGAGTATTCAGGCTTGATAAACCTTTTCAGGTTGACCAATTATGGCAAAATTTTCCAGGTTCGGTTCAACTTGACCCAAAGTCAATGAACCAAGTTAGGTTTGGTCAAGTTCAGATTCGGATAGTCAGGTCGTTAGAATTTATACATCATCTGATGCTTAACTGTTTCGTAACCTAAATTTGTCCAGGTACGATGCTCATGTTCTGGATCCGCTTGCCAGTCTACAGTTCACTACAGGAACATACTACTCTCTTGCATCTAACATCAAACAGCTTGCCAAAGATCTATGCAAGGGTCGTTGTGTGTTCTTCTTAGAGGGGGGTTACAACCTGGAGTCTCTTTCTCACTCGGTGGCAGATTCCTTCCGAGCTTTCCTAGGAGAGACAAGTTTGGCACGTGAGTTCGATAATCCTGCAGTCCTGTATGAGGAGCCATTAACGAAGGTCAAGCAAGCAATTGATAAAGTGAAAACGATACATTCTCTCTGAACCGCCATAGCATCTTCCCACAAAGTATCCAACACATCTTAAAATTAGCTAGTACTGCTAAGCTAGTTTCTGCAACACATCTTATAGCTGATATGCAGATATAAGAAGTCATACTAACAATAGAACTTCAGCTCTAAAAATGCTTCTGTATAAGCCTTTTGTACTGATATTTAGCATGTACGGGACTTGCTTTGGTGTTTCTGTGACATTGTTACATGTCTCGAGCTAGTTGTTCAACGCCTGAAATCTACTTTGGAGCCTTCTTTTCATTTAGAGCAACAAATTCTTTTATGCAATTTGGAGAAAGTATCAAATAGGGATGATCTTGTTCAACTTGATTTGAACTAATCAGAAGGGCTTGAGTTGATCAGATTCTAGTTCGAGTTATGTTGATGGCAGCAAACCTACTTCCAAGCAAGGTACGGATGAATATGCTAAGTGGGAGGTCAGGGATGCACAAATTATGACATGGATTTTGGGATCTGTAGAACCCAACATTGTTTTGAATCTTCGACCCTCCAAGACCGCAGCTGAAATGTGGAATTACTTCAAGAAAATCTACAGGCAGTAAAAACACGGCTCATAGATTCCAACTTGAATATGAATTATCCATGATTCATCAGGATAATCTCTCTATTTCTGATTTTTACTCTAGCTTTATGAATCTTTGGGTTGAATATACTGATATAATCTATCCTACCTTGCTGAAAGTTTCACTGTTGTCCAAGCTGATCATGAATCTGCCAAAAGGGATCAATTTATCATGAAATTGAGATCTAAATTTGAGAGAACTAGGTCCAATCTTATGAACAGAGATCCGGTTCCCTCCTTGGATGTATGCGTTAACGATCTACTACGAGAGGAGCAACGAATAGTCACTCAAGCAACCATAGAACAACAAAGATCCACATCAGTTTTAATAGCTTATGCAACCCAAAGGAAGCCAAGAGGTAAGGATCTAAGGGCTGTTCAATGTTTCTGTTGCAAAGGATTTGGTCATTATGCCTCGAATTGTCCCAAAAAATTCTTCAACTATTGCAAAAGAGATGGCCATATTATCAAGGAATGCCCAATTTGACCTCCCAGGAAATCTGAAACAACATTTATTGCCTCGGTTAGATCTTCTAATGCTAGTGGTTCAGTGGATACATCCTTGTCGACACAAAATGTTCCCGCTCCTGCTCAAACTATAACACCTAAGATGGAACAGATGATTCTCTCTACAATGTCTAGCCTAGGACTCTTCGATAAACCCTTATCTACTTCATCCATTTGGTTTTGTGATTCCGGGGCATCCAATCTGTAACACTCCACTTTCATAGGACATGTACTCGACATCCTGAGTGATATCTGAGTACGAAACCTGCAAGAGTGGCATGCTAAAACAATCATCGGTTAAAACTCATTACAAATTGTTTGAAACAATGTACCTATATGTGGAAAATCAATA
>JANQBM010000222.1:591148-601911 GCA_025594535.1 Erythroxylum domingense
GTTTTAAAGCTTAATTCGATATGTAGTTAATTGTTAATTCAATCGTTTAGTATGTGTTTAGGTTAGAATTGTGTTTAATTATTTGTTAATTATTTGTGTTTAAGTTTTTTTATGGGTTAGTATAAGTCTTTGAGCTTAATTATTATGATTTTAAGGTACTTTGATGTGTTTGTTAGTGTTTCAGGGTCAACATCAAAGAATGAAGAATTTTTAGAGACACTCGGGCCAAAACAACGACCCACAATCGTGGCACAATAGACCACAATTGTGATACAAGCACTGAAGGTAGTCCACGATTGTGGTCCATATGCCACGATCGTGACAGAAGCTTAGGACACGGCCCATGATCGTGGCTTGCTTACCACAAACGTGACAGAAAGTTCAGATGTGGCCTATGATTGTGGCCTGCATTGGGTAGATGCACAGACACTCAAAAACGTCAAGTTTTGGGGGAGTTTTTGGACCTTTTAGACTCCTAAAAATCCTAAGGCTAACTAGAACATAAAAGGTATATAAAGAATAAGATAAAAAAGATGAAGGAAATTTTGCATCAGCCACCTTTGGAGAGAAACCTTAAAGATAATTATTGAGAGATTAAGAAAGAGAAGAAGGAAGAGAGAAGTGTAGAAGAAGCCGATGTCGACGTACTTCCTAGATTAGAAGTTTCTGATGTTGCTGCCTCCAGTCTCCATTTAAAATCATATTTCCTATTATTTTTCATTTTTATTATTGTATAGAATTGGAAATAGCAGTTTGATGATAGGATTGTGAATGTTGAGATGATCTATACTCACCTTTAGGTTTTTAATTTTTTATTTAATAAAATATGATTGGTTTATGTTTATTGGAATTATTGTGATTGATTTCTGTGATTGTATAATTCGGTAATAGATTGAGAGGGTCAATCGAATGAAAAATAATTAAATTGGGCTAACAAGAGTTAGGTGATTTAATAAGATCAAGAAATTAATCAAATTGGTAATTGTGAGAAGAGAGATCTTGTATAGGTTCCTGATAGTTTGTTGGACAACTTCAAATCTAATTAGGGTTTTGGATAGATTGTTAATTGAAAAATTGCAATTTTCCATAATCTGATTAAAGTTTATAATTTAGGGTTAATGGTTATAACTTGAGAGAGAGTAATCAACCATAGGATCGTTTAGGATCAATAATTCAATAATTCATAATTGATTAGGTTAGTGTTAAAGATAGGTAAAAATTCCCCTTTCTCTCAATTGATAGTTCCTTTAAGTTGAGTTTTGAGTGTGTGTTGCAATTGCTACTTTGTTAATATTTTCATAATTGATTCTTGGAATTAAGTTGCGTGATTGAATTAAATTCTTGCCTTAGTTTTGTTACATTTTAAATTATCGCGAATTGTTTTGTCCTTAAATTTTAGGAATAGATTATCTCTCCTCGTGGGATCGACACCTTAGGTACTATGCGAATGACCTATATGCTTGCGGACTATCGAGGT
Organism: Erythroxylum domingense; assembly: GCA_025594535.1. Taxonomy (NCBI): domain Eukaryota; kingdom Viridiplantae; phylum Streptophyta; class Magnoliopsida; order Malpighiales; family Erythroxylaceae; genus Erythroxylum; species Erythroxylum domingense. The sequence goes on from JANQBM010000222.1 coordinate 592,626, forward strand.
TATTAATTAGAACTTACACAATTGGAAAATCATGATCAAGTTTTTTGGTGCTGTTGCCGGGGAGGCGATTAGTTTAGTTTTATAGTTTAAGGCGTTTAGTTAGTTTTCAATTTAAGTTTTCATTCTTTCTTCCATTTCTGAATTGTGCTCTTGCATGAACACAAAGAGTCACGAGAAGTTCGAGTCGTGCAGCTGAAACTGTAGATTTATACATCACTCGACTAGAACAATCCATTAGGAAAGCTCGATGTGAAGAAGAAGAAGAAGAAACTGCGAAAACAACAATGGTCGACGAATTTCAGCGAGATTTGGACCATGGAGCGAACCAAGGATATCAACAACAAACCCTTATGAACTTTATAGGACCAGGGTTTAATGCGGCTAACCAAGGAGTAGCTAGGCCACCCATGTAAGCAGCATCATTTGAAATTAAACTAACCCTCCTAAACATGCTTCAACAGAATGTGCAGTTTATGGATTAATGAACGAGGAACCTAATGCACATATAGTGAACTTTCTTGAAATCTATTATACCTTTCGATACCATCAGATGTCAGAAGATGCAGTCAGAATTAGGCTTTTCTCCTTTACCCTTAGACCCTGTTTAGTTGGTGGGAAAGTAAAGTGAATTTGAAATCTGATTCCTTGAAAAATAAATCTATGGAAAGTAAAGATATTCACATGTTTGAATACTTATAAGAATTCTAATAGGAAAGTTGGGTGGATTCTTATTATAGTGTTTGGTATGTAACAGTATTTCATGGAATGTAATTTAATTTTGACTTGTGTTTACAATTATATCCCTACAAACCGAATAAAAATTGAAATCATTAAATAATATTAATTTGTAATACAAGTTATATTATTAAATGTTAATTTTTTTCATTCATGATGTTCTAATCATATAATACTCTTATATCATAAATATAGGATTGAAAAATACTAAAAAAATCTCAACCGAGTACAAAGATAAATCTTAAAATTCAAATCAAATATCAAAATATTTTCTAACATTGAAAATAAAAATACAAATAGTGCATTATTATTAAATTTATTGTTCTTATTAATTTTATTACTCTTAATATTATTAATTATTATTATTAATTTTCTACTTATTATTAATTTTATTATTACTAAATTTATTATTTTTATCAATTACATTTATTTTATTATTAATATTAATAATATTATTATTATTATTACTAAATTTATTATTCTTATTAATTTTATTATTATTATTACTTTTCTACTTATTATTATTTTTATGATAATTAATTTTATTAATTAATTTATTAATTTATTTTTATTAATAATAATAATAACAACAACAACAACAACAAGAAGAAGAAGAAGAACAACAACAATAAAAATAATATAAATAAATAAATAAAATACATTTATTTTATTTTTATTTTTATTATTCTTATACATATTTATTATTATTATTTTATTATTAATTTTTTAATAATTATTATTCTTATTATTCTTATTAATTTTATTATTCTTAATAATAATAATAATAATAATTGTTAATTTTATACTAATTATTAATTATATTATTATTAATTTTATTAATTGTATCAATTATATTTATTATTATTACTACTATTATTATTGATTTTATCATCATCATCATTATTATTATTATTATTATCATTATTATTAAATTTCTTATTATTATAAAAGAGTTGTCGTAGAGTTGAGAGGAAAGGAAAGATTGAATCGGCTAGCATATTTTTATATTAAATTTCTTAGAAAAGTAATTTAAATATCAAGGGAGTGATGAAATTTTGAATCCAAGTAAAATGCTACTAATTTTTTTAGATTGAGAAAGTTTTTATTTTCCTAAATACTAAAAAAAATGAACAAAACATAAAAATATAAATTTTAAAAAAAGATTACTTTTCCAAGCAAAAATTCATACCAACAATCCATGCCTAAAAGTAATGTTTGAAAAATATATTGGAAAGTAGCGATGTCCAAAAGATAGTAACCTTTTGCTTAAAAGCAATCAGTTAGTTGATGGAATAATGGGCCATGAGTGGTTGAGCTTCATTAGTTCGTTATCCGGATACAATCAAATTCCCATAAATAGTTCAAATATGGATAACTCCTCTTTTTTCACTTATAATACTACTTTCTACTTTCGAATAATTCTATTTAGGTTGAAAATCGTAGGGGAGACTTACTAAATTTTGATCAATAAAGTATTTAGACTCTTATTGGGAAAAAGTGTAGAAGGGTAAAAGGGGTTCATCTGCAAATCAAAGATGAAATTGTCAAAAAATTTTAAATGACGCTTTTCCATCAAAATGAGTCTATTTGGAGTATCGACAAAAATAGAAAAATCCCTACACTTTATTACAAGTCAATGAGGCATAAAAGTTAACCCGTGGAAGATATAGGTAAGATACTATATGAAATATTCGCAGTTTATTAGATAAGTCAAAAGTTTTTAGTGAGATTGATAAGCTAGTCCAGCTTCATGTCTTGGTCAGCAAATCATTACTTACCCTTCTTTCTTGCATTGTGCTAGGCAAAGAATTTCAACTGCATTCCAGAATGTCAGCAAGTACTTTGAGCAATTAAAATCAAGCTTATTGCAACTTTCGTGACTTTCTACATCCCATTCAGGTGAACCTCAATTTCTTTACTTTTTTGTTTCGGATCAGGCTATCCACTCAGTCATAGAAAGAGAAGAGCTAAGCCAATAAAAATCGATGTTCTAAATTAATAAGATCCTTTACAGGGCTGATGGCTGAAGAGATATTCGTGAAGTTATGAAAAGAAGCCATGAATTTTGTGGTCTTTGCAAGAAATCTTAGACTTTATTTCTAGGCCCATGTTGCTAAGAAGGTCAAAAAAAGTACCTTTGCTTCAGATTGTACAAACCCAATTCTTCTTGGGTTAGTTAAATGGTATATAGAGTTAAGTAAATAAAATATCTAATATGTACCGAGGAAGTGGCCTATGATTTCAGAGTAGAATGTGTGGCGTAAGAAAGTAGAGTTGAAAATATGGGTGGGTTTTATTATGGTTTGGCAACTTTAGAATATATAACTAATGTTATAATATTTTAAGTAAATGCATATGCTCTCTCTCCACTATCTACTCTATTATGAGCATATAAAAACATTTTTTAATGTACTATATCTTTTTATTAAAAGAAATCAACGACAAATATACTCCCATTATCGACTCTTATTACTTTAGTTTGACATGAAATTGTGTTTCAATTGAATAAGTAAATTTCATAATGGTAATAAATAGTGGAATCGTTTGTCGTAAAATACAAATATATGTTGCTTTATTTTTATCAAATATTCATATGAAAAAATAATATTTTTTGAAAAAAAGAAATTGTATTAATAATAGCAAAAAATACAAAACATCATTACAATGATTTACTGAATTGGCCATCAAATTCGGGCTCCTCTAATTGTTACAAATGTAGAGTACATCAATTGAGTATAGCATCCAGTAGTGTTTTAATCCTTAGCTAAGTGTTATTTTTCCCTCTTGTATTCCATATTAGAATGGTCCTTTAAAGGGAATACCTCTTCTCTTTGGTTTTCCTCCTAATTGATCGTCTTTTAGATTTAGAGGAATTCTCATAAAACTTTTCTGCTATCTCAACAAGTCTATCATTGTTCGATTGTAGCAGCAGCAGGTTTCTTGGTGAATCTAGTAAACTAGGTTCATCTACCATTGCTTCATCCACTGATTACGCATCTGTTTCTATATAACCATTCACCTTCAACTTGGAGGTGTTTTCAACAGTCTTTAAGATATCTAATTCCTCCCTATTAACTTGTGTTTGTTCCATATTGTTTACCATCAATAGACTAACATCACTAAAAGATTGAATAACATCTGTCCTATTTGAACTATTTTACATGGGTATAGTACTCAACTCACCTAGTTATCACCACCTTTAATTTGTTGCACATTTGGATTATCAAAAACCAACCCATTTTCAGGTGACTTTTCATTCTCCTCCATAGAGCCTCCAACTACCTTAAGTTTGTCCCCTTTTAACATCTTAGTAGTTGATGTCCCCATAAGTTCATCATAACTCCCTGTTTTGAAAAGGTTTCCAATATATTGCCAAATCTTCTTCCCTAAATTGGGTTTCCATAGATAGGAAATTGACACAACAATTTTTTTCAGTTCACCTTCATCACCTAGCTTTATAATAGGAAGCTGATCAAGCAACACAAAGTCTCTTTTAACTTCAATACAAATTTTCGCATAACATATACATTCCATATTCGTTATTTGGGTATCCATACATATAAGCTTCCCAAGTGAGCTAGCTAGGAAGCTTAATCGTTCAATCCTCCAAAATTTAAGAGAAATATTGTGGAAGTTAACCTACAATGGAAAATAATCGATATTTCCCTTGGATACCAAACAATCTCTTTTTAAGTTTGGAATGAAGGAAAGGCTAATGTACTAAGAGAGCATTCATGATGATGATTCGTGACTCAATCTCATAGATATTGATTCATTATATAAGCATTCACAATTTCTAAGTATAAGATCAAATGAAACAAGTAATATCTTTTTTGGTTTATTTTTTGGACTTTCATTGAGAAGATTCACATAACTTCTTGTCTTTCTCTGAGCCATTATATGTCCCATCACTCTTCTTGCCCTTGTTGCTAGTTCGAATTGGTGATGGCATTTGGAGATCCACCAAGGCAACCACAATCATTATTGCACTTGAGATGTCTTTCATGTTCTGCCTCTAAAGCTCCATTTGTTCCCAAACTTGCAGACCACTGACGAAATGGAACAAAATTTCTCCCTCAAACATGTTCTACAATTCCAACATCAAAGATGTGAATTCTCTCATATAGTATTACGCTGAGCCTTTTTGCTACTAAGTCCTCTTGCTTTAATCTCTTTAAAGCTTCCCTTCGGAGCCATAAAGTGTTGTTAGGGAGAAACTGGTCCATTAGATCCTTTTTCATCTTCTTCCAAGTGGAAATAGGAGGTTTACTCACATTAATGTCATTGGAGGTTCTCATTCTCTACCACAACTTTGTATCCTCCACCATATACATAGACATTATTGACATCATCTCAAATCATTTACCTTTTCTGCTACAAAGTGTTGCTCCGTGTTCTACAAGAAATTTCAAACTCATTAGCTCTTTATTTGTCATTGAAAACTTGGGCTTCTTGCACCTTCACCAGAGTGCTTTCAACATGCCCAACATCTTGTGTTGCAACGGCACGCTTTAAGATCATGATCTCAAACCTAAAAATAAGAGTTGATCCTACGAGGAATTCTAATTTGTCAATCGTTACAAAAGATAATACCTAATAAAATGGGGGTTATAGTAATATAAAATTTTATGACAAAGAAAATAAAGGAAATAATAAAATGAGAGTTATCGATAAAACAAACCATGGTTTATAGTAACTTCTACCTTTGGAACTACGATTGATCATTGATACAAAATAATTATTTCATCAATCATATATTTAATGTGACATTTAATATATGTATTTCCTTAGGATTATCTAATAAAAAATATGTAATTCAATTGACCCTTATTATTTAACAATCTTTTATATGATTTAAAATTTAATTAAACAATTAGCTTTAAGGAAGAAAAGACCATCAAAGCAAGATAATATAACATCCAGTTATATTTAGTCTAGTTAAATGCTTTTCCTAATAGTAATAATGTTTGACGCATCAAATTAAAACGTTTAATTGGTACAAATGATTAAAATAATTAAACTTTTATGCATTCAAATTTTAATTTAACAAATGAAAATTTTAATTAACAGACAAATCACGCATATTAGGAATCAATTGAAAATAATCATAAACTAAAGCACGAAAAGCAATTGAATATATGAAAGACTTCACATTAAGACCCAATTCCCTCCTAATCTTTAAGTTTCAAAAGTCTTTCACTTTCTTCAATTGAGATAATGAAACTTAGCCAATAATGGCCATAACTATGACTAGCTGATAATGAAGAAAATATATTTTAATGCCTAATAAAGAGGTGAAAGAGAACTTTTTTAGAAGTTGGAATTTTCATTTGGAAGACTTAATGCCTTCCTCCTTCACTTTGGCTCTATTTATAGCCACTTTAATCCCATGCTAAAATCTTTTTGTTATGATTCTTTGAATCTCGCAAATTATAGCTTCACTTATTTTTACCCATATTTGGTCAATATAGGATTTAAATAACTTTTAACACATTTTTCTCTTGCTAATTCAAAGTATAGATGTTACAAATTGTCATTAACGTGCCCATGCCTAAGATCACGTTGATTATTTCTCCCTTAATTTTTATTGATATTACTACTTCAATTTAGACTTTTGAATTTAAATTAAGGGCCAATATTTCTTCCAATTACATAGCATCTTGCAATTCCTTTCCTAATAAAGTAAACAAAAATGATGAGTTTGAACATATGAAGAAAATATTATAGAATATATAAATGCTAAAGATTAAGATAAATTGGTGAAACATCAATTATTGAGAATAACTTCAATAGATCTTGCTTAAATTTCTACTATATCTTCCATTTTCCTTGGTCTTTCACTTGAACTATGTTCAGAAGGAAACAAAAGTATTGAAGAAGGTGAAGATATTTCTTGTATTGACACCGTAGTCTCTTCTTCTTCTCCAAAATATGAAAGAAAATTCTATTTTTTTAATGAGTCTCCCAATTCTCATCAAATTCAACATCTCGACTTATCATCACTTTGCCATTGTTTGGATTGTATAATCTGTAGCCTTTGCAATATAAATTATATCTCATAAAGAAATGTTTATACTTTGATCATCAAGCGTAGATATGTCTTGGAGTGGCACTTGATCATACTCTATGCTTCCAAAAACTTATAAATGATAGACACTAGGCTCTATTCTACTCCATCCTTCTTGAGAGGTTTGATCTTTGACATTTTATTTTGGAGAGCAATTGGACAAAGAACAAGAAACATCTTTAGCCTAAAACTCCTTTGGAATATTTTGACCTTTAACATGCATCTTGCCATATTAAGGATGGTTCTATTCTTTCTCTTGGCTACTCCATTTTGTTATGGTGATCTATGAACTGTTAAAGGATGATGGATGCCATAAGCTACATAAAAATCGTTGAATTTTTTGGATTACTTCCTCCTTAATCGGATCTCGAAGCTTTGATTTTATAACTATCTCCTTTTCTACAAGCATCTTCAAATTCTTAAAAGCAAAAAATGTGTCTAAATTTTTCTTTATAAAATAAACCTAAGTTTTCTTATTAAAATCATCAATAAAAAGTAAGAAATACTTTTCTTACTAAATGAAGGTGAATTAATTGGTCCACACACATCAGCGTGCACATGTTGAAGAGAACTAGTTTCTGTTTATGTTACTTTTTTAGGAAAACTCTTCCTAAGATGTTTAATTGAGGGCATCCCTTTTACTAACTTCTTTTCTCCCATAATCTTCATAGCTATAAAATTTATGTAGCTAAATCTCATATGTTAACACTATACTTCATCTTGCATATCAATCTTCAAACATTTTGTTTCAATTTTTTTATGTTAAAATTTAACATCCTATTTTTTAACATAACCACCTTAGTAATCAAATTAGAGTTTTGATCTTGTTTATTTTTCATGAGAATTTTATATCCTTTTTTAAGGAGGTCACCTAACTTAAAATATTACTTTTTAACTTAGGTACAGAATAAACATTAATGATCAACTAGTGACTATCATCTTTGGAAGAGATAAATATTGTACCTTTTCTTTGAATTTATATTTTTACAAGTCTCCAAAGGAATCTTTGCCTCTCATCTCATCACCAAGCTCTATGAATTTACCTTTATATGCACATATATAATTGCATGTACCATTATCTAAATACCCTATACATTCAACATCGTTGTCTTCTTCCTTGCTTGTTAGCAATAATGTTGACTCTCTACTACTTGATTATCATCAATAAGATTAGCTCTACTTGATTATCATTAATAAGATTAGCTTTTCTTCAATATTATTAGTGGCACTGGGGCATTCTCAAGAATAATGGCCAATTTTATGACAATTAAAATATTTTACTTTAGACTTGTTGTACCCTTTTTCATATATATTTGAATAGTAGTCTTGTCCTCTTCCTCTTATTCTTCCATGCCCTCTTTATGATGGTTAACTTATCTCTTTATTATTTTTATTATATCTATTCCCTCTTCCCCTTTTATAAAAGCCACAACCAAAATTCCTTCTTTGTCCACGTCTTATAAATTGATTATGTTATCCCCTATCATTCTTTAAAGTAGTCTTAACTTAGAAAAATTGTTCCAATGGCTCTTCTTATCTTCTCTTGATCTTTTCCTTATGGGCTTATAAAGATCCCTCTCATTCTTCAATGGTTATTGAGTCTAGATCTTTTGACTCTTCAATGAAACATATCATATAATCAAATTTGGCAGTTAAAGAACAATTTTTTTCCATGACGCGAACATCTTCTATCTTGTCTCCATATCTCTTTAATTAATTTATAGACACCTTCACTCTCGTGCAATAGTTTGAAATTAACTAGGGTTCTTTTATCTTCAAAACTTTTAAATCACTTCCTAACGTCTGAAGTCTTACCGTTTGTACTTTATCAACTCCTTGAATATGGTTCTTTAAAATATTTCATGCTTCCTTTGAACTAGTAGCATTGGCTATCTTTTCAAACATTGAATCATCTAAACATTGATAAATGAGAGTAAGAGCTTATTGATGACAAAGTTTCTTTATCATTTTAAGATAAGCTTTCTTCAGTTTAAGGCTTCTTATAGCCTTCTCTATAACCTCTCACATATCTTGTGTAGCATCCCACTCCCACAAGACCCTAACCCGATTTCGATAGGTGATGTCCGAGCTCGTGCCCCCCGAGGGTGGCATGCTAGAGTAGTCAATCACTCAGAAATCGGTATAAAAATTTTCTTTTGTTTTAAACCACAAATATGATACATAACAATCCATAACCAAATATTGCCATTTGGGCCCTTTTTCACAATATAAACGCTTTAGTTGTTCGGAATACAATTTTATACAAAAAGTTGCAGAATAACAATTCAATACAAATTAGGAAATGCAATGCAGATATAAACTGGTCCTGACCTCTATCCTTCACTTGTATGCTGTAGATATACTCCCGTTGGCCTAACGGGGTATTCTTCTGATCCTGAAAAATAATTGCAAATTTTAGGTGAGTTTTGCGAACTCAATGAGTGACCATCATCGATGGCTCACCCAGTCACATAACACATAATC
>JANQBM010000222.1:602011-626928 GCA_025594535.1 Erythroxylum domingense
ATTAACTATGCCAAATGTCACTCAATTTTAGGCTTAATCATCCAAATTTTTCATGTATCAATTTATCCTACCATTTGGCATTTTTCCTAGTCCAAATGTCCCTCAAATTTACCAAAAATTCTGAAATAATGCTAATGATCTCCAAATAAATTTTTAACGCAAATAACTCATAATTCACATTTTAATTGTATTTATAAATCAATTATACCCAAAAAATGTCAATGAATGAATGTACAGTCATATTTGTGTGCAAAAATGTGCATGTCATATTTAACTAAAGCATAATGTGCATTTCCTAATTTCTCATACTTTCTTATAAATCACAATTTTAGCCTTAACATGGGTAACGAGATGTTACACAATCATATGACAAATAATGCTCAAATCCTTAACAATGTAAAGAAATATTTTGGAAATCTTGAAATTCATACTGCAGATGAAAATTTATTACCCATTATAGCCACTGATGATATTTCTCCTTTAACTGATATTTTTGTCTCTCCAAACCTTGCCACTAACTTTGTTTCGGTTGGCCAATTGGTTGACAATAACTGCGTAGTAGAATTTTCAAATTTTGGTTGTGATGTACATAATCAACAGTCGGGGAGGATGATTGTAAGGGGCCTAAAGTAGGACGTGTTTTTCCACTCCAATTTCCTTTGTCACCATGTCTTTCGTTTGACACAAACGTTTTGGATATCCAAACTCCAGTGTAATTCGTAATTTTCTAAATTCTGGTTTACTTAAGAATAAAATGCATTTTTCCATTGATGATGTTCAATTTGATTGTGATTCTTGTAAGCTTGGTAAGAGTATAACTTTGGCATTTCCGACTCACATGCCCAATCCTGTCCAACCTTTTGAAATGATACATAGTGATTTGTGGGGTATGGCACCAATTATATTGCATGATAATTACAAGTACTTTGTCACATTCTTTGATGACTATAATCGTTTCACTTGGATTTATTTCTTGCATTCTTAAAATGAAGTGTTCTCTGCGTTTAAACTTTTTCATGCGTATGTTCAAACCTGATTTTCTACTAAAATTAAAATCTTACATTCAGATAATGAGGGTGAATATATGTCTCATTTGTTCCAAGATTTTTTGCCGGCTAATGGAATAATATCTCAAATATCCTGCTCTCAAACCCCACAACAAAATGGGGTGTCCGAAAGAAAAAACCATCACCTCCTTGATGTTATTCGAGCCGTTTTAATAGAATCATCAGTGCCTGCTCGATTTTGGTGTGAGGCTGTCTCCACAGCTATTTTTCTTATTAACAAGTTACCTTCTCCTTCATTGAATCATGTAGCTTCTTTCTATAGGTTATTTGGTCATTCCCCCAATTATTCTAATCTTTGTACCTTTGGTTGTGTATGTTATGTACATCTTCTTGTGCAAGAATGCACAAAATTCACAGCCCAATTTGTTAAATGTACTTTTCTAGGATATTACGTGCATCATAAAAGGTTTATTTGTTATGATCCTAATTTGCATCGTGTTCGCATTTTTAGAAATGTAATTTTTTTAGAAAATCAGTATTTCTTTTCAATCATCAAGACTCTCTTTCTCCTTCATTCTCTATATTGCCTATTTTTCCTAACTCTACTGCAAATCAAGAAAATTCTAAACCACTTTTGGTATATCAAAGACGTTCTAAAATTATGATAGATTTGCCTTCTGCTATGCCCCCTCAAGCTCCTTCCCTTGCTGTCGGTTCTCTTGCACCAACCAAATCCATCATTCACAGACGTAGTACACGAGTTAGTAAACCACCAGATAAGTATGGCTTTTCTAATCCTGTCTTTTTGACAACCACTTTATCTCCTATTACTATTCCCTCATCTTATAAGCAGGCAATGGAACATGAGTGTTAGCGTAAGGCTATTGAGGCAGAACTTCTTGCTCTTGAAAAAAACCAAACTTGGGATGTTGTACCATAACCTTCCTCTATCAAACCACTTGGTAGCAAATTTGTGTTTTCTGTCAAACTTCATTCTGATGGATCTATCGATTGCTACAAAGCTTGGTTAGTGGTTATTGGGAATAAACAAGAGTATGGTCTAAACTATGAAAAGACCTTTACACCGGTAGCTAAAATGACCACAGTGAGAACCATCCTAGCCCTTGCAGCATCTCAATCATGGCCTCTACTTCAGATGGATGTTAAGAACGCGTTTTTACATGGTGATCTCAAGGAAGAAGTCTACATAAAACTTCCATCTGGTATGCCCACTTCTTCTCCTAATGATGTTTGCAAACTAAAACACTTCTTGTATAACTTGAAGCAGGCACCGCGGGTATGATTTGAAAAATTTAGATCCACTCTTCTTGGTTTCTCCTTTACTCAGAGCCAATATGACTCTTCTATGTTTCTTCAGCGGACATCTAAAGGTATAGTTGTTCTTCTTGTTTATGTGGATGACATCGTCATCACTGGTTCTGATTCATAGGCCATCTCTAATCTTCAAAAATGTTGCACACTACTTTCCACATGAAAGACCTTAGCCCACTTACCTACTTCTTGGGGTTGGAAGTTCATCATCGTCCCCAAGGTATTTTCTTGAATCAACACAAATATATTCAAGATCTAGTTCAGTTGGTAGGACTTACAGGTAGTGATTCTATTGGCACTCCAATGGAAGTCAATGTGAAATACCGATGTAATGAAGGGGAGCTTCTTAAGGATCCCACTTTATATCGTAAGTTGATTAGATAGTCTTATTTATTTGACCATTACTTGACCAAACATCTCCTATGTTGTTCATACTGTTAGTATGTTCATGCAATCTCCTTGACACCTTCACTTATCTACTTTCTGATGCATCATCCGATATCCACTTGGCACGCCTAATCGTGGCCTATTTTTCCCACTGATTCTTCACCACAATTGCAAGCTTACAGCGATGCGGACCGGGCTAGTTGCCTGGACACGAGGAAATCCACTACTGGTCGGTGTATGTTTCTTAGTAATGCTCTTATCTCTTGGAAATGCAAGAAACAAAACTATGTCTCAAAGTCATCTACTAAGGCAGAATACCATGCCATGTCTACTATTTGTTCTAAGATCATTTGGCTACGTGGCATTGTCACTGAACTTGGTTTTCCATAACTTCAACCAACTCCTTTGCATGCTGACAACACTAGTGCTATTCAAATTATGGCCAATCCTGTCTACCATGAGCATACCGAACATATAGAAGTTGATTGTCATTTCATCCGAGCGGCCTATGATCATCATGTCATTACCTTGCCTCACATTAGTACCAACCTACAGATTACTAATATTTTTACCAAATCCATGACACGTTAATGACATAATTTTTTGTTGGAAAATTGATGCTTATCATGACATTTCAATGACATAATTTACTAGCATCAATTTGAGGGGGGATATCAGAAGATTGTCAAAAGATTCAATTAATCAATCATTTGTCAACTTGCCGATTTACTTACTGAAAAATCGTATGGGTTAAATATTTCGCAACTTTTCGTAAATTTTTGGCATGAACAAAATAAAATCAATAAAAAACAAAATAACAAAAACACCAAAAATTTGTTAACGCAGTTCGGCACTCCTTACCTACGTCTGTGGGGCCCTCACTCAGATTAAATCTTTCACTGAAATATAATAGGTTTACTCAAGACTTTACAGAGCCTACTCCACTCACCCTTGCAACTATCTCTCTAACTATCTACTTGTGAAAGATTTTCATACCCAATAACATGACTAACTCGTGTTAACCTCGTCAGAGGATTTTTCTAACTACTTTCACTCAAATAACAATCAATAAAAATATCTCAAGTACTTAATCAATTAAAAACTGAAAGACAATATACTTGAGACAAAATAAAGACTTTCTTATGGTTTCAACTTCCTGAAATACATCTGAAAAATCTGTCCACCAGTCGAATAATGCAAGGTAAAAATACAGTGATCTTCGCCCACTACTTCTTTTCTTCTCTAACGCCTACTGTTTCTTTTCTTGTTTAACGTCCACAAGAAATTTCCTTCAGCTCACTTCAAAGACACACACGCATACTTGTATGTAACTCACTATTTAACTGAACAAATAATCCACCTCACTTCAATGCCACACAAACACGTCAATACCCACTGCTGCGCACACACGTTAGAGATGGACACCAACACACACAACAGTTGCACATATTTTCTCTTCGTTTCAGCCCACATGTTAGAGATTTCTTGACTAAGCAATAGCAAAATCCCAATGATCAAAACGCAACAGCCAAACAACACACACCCTTTAACTTCGTTTCTGTCACTCACTTATTTTATAGCATTATTCGATGATTATAAGATATGCACACAAACCCTCTATTTTGGAGATTCTGCTGTGAATAGGAAATCTAGACAGCATCACATTGAAGATAGACTTTTACCGTTGATACAATCCATCAACCAATGAGAGTCAATAAGAGTCCCTCGATAACACCACCACTTCAACAACGCCATTAATTTATCACAATAGTAATATTCCAAATACAAAGCCATCCAATTTCACATGTTCAACCATATGAAAATTTATACAAGTTATATCCTATATGTCCAATTAAATATAATATCCTAACAGTTACCTTATTTTTTAATATAATTAATGTATTCTATATGCTTTCCTATTTAGATAGTCAAACTTAAATTAGAGGAGCTGACAAATCTCCTCCTTTGTATATTATTATTTAGGTAGGGCTCCTTGTGTATATAGGTAGACAAACTCTTGTCTAATATGATATGAGTTTTATCACACAAAATCCTTTGCATTGACATAAGTGTCATTTAACCCTCTTATATTCCATATTAGAATAGTCATTTAAGGGGAATACCTCTTCTTTTTAGTTTCCTCCTAGTTCTTTTGGATTTAGAGGAACTCTCATGAAACATTTTTGCTATCTCAACAAGTCTATCATTGTCTGGTTGTAACAGCAACAGGTTGTTTAGAGAATCATTATCCAGTAAAGTTCGAATGGTCCAATCACTTGACTAAAACAACATCATTTTGGACGGTCTTCTCAAGTTTAGGCTTGAGCTCAATTGATATGACACAAATCTGCCTGATCTTCATGTTGGTCGTAAATTTTCGACCTGACTCATTATCATACCTAATTGTAAGGACTTTTGGTAGAGAATGAGGTGAGGAGAGCTCAACTAACCCCACGTCTGAGGTAAAATGTTCTTTTACAACTCTTATATTCTTGAGTTCACAAATATCAACAAAAGTCACTAACATTCTAATTAGCCTCAAATGCATCCAATTTTGATAATTTGAAGTCACATCTATTTTTTATAATATTTAAACACTTCTTTCTTACTTTAAATATTTTTTTATAGATATTTATTAATAAATTGAACACTAAAAATTAATATTCTTCTGTACACAAACTCAGAATCTTAGTATGAATCAAGATCACCTTGAACGTATGTTTTCAAACATATTGAGACAAAAAATGGACAAAAAGGACAAAACCAAAAGCACATCATCGACAACGTTAACTAATTAAATTACAATAATGAATTTTAATGTAACCAATAGAATCTGAAGAAACAATGAAACATGCATGTACAAGTCCCCGTTTCTCTATCAACATGAACCTGACACGATCAAAAACACAAAACCAAAACACAAAAGTTAAAAGGAATGTCCCATCCCATGAATATACCGTTCACGTCTCTCTCTCGAGTTTCGAGCTAACAACTCCACTAACGCATGCTTTTGCATTCTTATCTCATCTCTGATGTCACTAAAAAACTCACGGTTTAGAGATAAAGCTGGCTAAGTAATGGATCTATATATATATATCTAAACGTTAAAGACTCTTTTTTTTTTAAACGTTAAAGACTTTAGTTGTGTTGTAAACTAAAAGAAACGAAGTTTAAACAGATCT
The DNA here is from genome assembly GCA_025594535.1 of Erythroxylum domingense. NCBI lineage: Eukaryota > Viridiplantae > Streptophyta > Magnoliopsida > Malpighiales > Erythroxylaceae > Erythroxylum > Erythroxylum domingense. Next base: position 607,920 of record JANQBM010000222.1, read on the forward strand.
AAGGCAACAACTGATGATTAAAAGCTATTTTTACAGGTATATGCCTATATCAGTAGGGGACACAGATTTGTGCATAACCATCTTAGTGTTTGTAATTGTGTATAATTTGAAAGGACAGATCAAACACGCTCGTGTGAAGTCAGGCACGCTAGTGTCAATAGTGGACATAACCAGATCAATTAATTGTATAACTCACTGATATCGCAAGAGTGTCGAGTCTTGGAACTTAAAGTTTAGGTACGGTCACCACACAGAGCTATGCGGATGACCGAGGGTGGTATACAAAACCTTATCTTTGGAGTCGAGAGCCTTTAGAGTTTAAATAACAACGTTGTTCAACTTCAAGTTTGTTGTAGTTTGATATCTAGGATTAACTAGAAGTTGTGTATGTGCATATATATGTGTGTGTATGAGCGCGCTCTTACACTCCGAAATTCAAGTAAGAGAGCTAGCTAAAGAGAGAAATAGAGAGATCTAATATAGTTGTATTGTGAGTTGTTATCGAGTGAAATCGCCCAAAAATTTTATCATTTATATCCTACTATTTAAGTTTAGTAGATTTTAATGTCAGTCTAAGCGTTATTATTTGGAACTTGTACAATAATAAACTAATCAATTTTTAAAATAAAATTTTAAAATTTTCAATATATAAAAATAGTCTAATTTTTTAATTTTATCTAAAATTGTGTCGATTTTATGATGATTTAATACTGATTAAATCTTAAAATTTTTATTTTATCAAATTAAATTCTAATCAAAATTTTAGAAGATTTATTACAATTGACTCATCAACAATATCGATTATGGATACAACTCTGAGTATGACCATGTCAAGTTTTAAAGTTTAAAGATCAAACGTAGTCATCACACACCACGATGTGCTCAATTGCGTGTATTATACTAAGCCTTATCTTTAGAGTTTAAAGATAAGTTTGAGAAATAGAAATTACATAAGACATAAACACATAATGATAGAAAAGTTTTAGAATCTAATTAATGTTGCTTATCTAGAATTAATTGAGAGAAATGTTTCTATATCTATAAAAAAGCCATAAACACATAATAATATAAGAGTTTTCGAGTCTAAATAGATTTATTATTATTATTATTATTATTATTATTATTATTATTAAGTTTTAAGAGAGAACTCAAGTCAGAGAGCCACCTAAAGAGAGAATTAGAGAGATCTATTATAGTTATCTTGTGAGGTGTTCTTAAGTAAAAGAACTCGAAAATTTTATCAATTATATCGTAATAATTATTTTTACATCTACATTGGAAAATTTTTCACATTAAACTTCTATATTTGTTATCTTTCAGTCATCTTTATTATTTCCAGAGGTTTGTTATTTGTTGAACGAACTTAAAAATTTTGTGAGTGTTGTTGCTTGAAACCTCAACAATAATAAATTAATTATTTTTTATTTAGTGGTCCTTTTTCAATTAAATTATAAAATCTTTAATACGTAAAGATAATTCATTTCTTCAATCATATCTCAAATTATTAATCATACTCAATCTTTATTATATACCGATTTTATGATAATCTAATACCTATTTTATGATAATTTAATACCAATTAAATTTTTAAATTTTAAAATTTTTATTTTACATAATTAATTTCTAACCAAAGTTTTGGAACATTTATTCCATGTGGTCCACCAACACCATCAACACAGGCACAGCAGGAATCGAATTGGAGCTCCACCTGTAATAGTAGTACGTTGGATTGCTATGATGATTTTTTAATGAAATTTAAAGTCATGAAGTGAAGGCATGTAGGGGGTAATAATGTGAAAAGGATTTTTGCTTTATTAAAATTTGTCCCCTTCTTCATTCCTTTTGTTACATAAAATAATCATTACACATTAGTTAGTGAAAGTCGAGCTTTTTCACCGAGTCGACTGAAGTAAGCAAAAGCAATAATTATGATAAAGAAAAGCCAAATCCAAGAACTTGCAAACTTTTTATTCTTGTTAAATATAGAAAGTGTTAAATAATTTATGTTCTCAATTTATTATTTAATGTGTCATTAGTCCATATAATTATAAAATATAGAGGTGATCATTCCAGAACTTAAGATGTATACTATGTTGAATCGAAAGAACTTGCAAGCTTTAAATATTCATCAAATATAGAGTTTAACGGGACAAAACAATCCCGCTTTATAAAAATGGCTAGAGAGTTATTAATTGTATTCAGTCTTTTTTTTTTATTTTACAAAGAAACTATTTTATGATTCAAAGTTGTAATCTCTTGGTTACAAAGAAAAATTTTTACCAATTGTTTCAAAACTTGCTCTTATATAATTAATTATTCAAAAATTTGAGAACATAACATTTAGTAAGAAAAGGTAAAATTTTTGCCGATATTGAATCAAAGAACTTGCAATTGAAGATTCAAAATAGTCTAAAATCAAAAAACCTAGTCTTAAATATTCGATTTAGGTTAATTAACTTATAATTAGTTTAGATAAAAAACTTAAAATGAACCACTTGCAAAGCTTTATATACTTGGAGTTTAATAAGGTAAAATCTAAATTGTTTAACTAAATTCATATCATCAACAATTAAAAATTCGATTTAGGTTATGTAACATGGAATTAGTCACAAAATTAAAGAAAACAGAGATGATCATTCAAACAATTGAGATGTAACATCTTGTATTAGATTAACCCAACAGCTTGGGAGCAATGTCATCGATGGCAAACCAATAAGCCAATCATTTAAAAACATATATTCTTTCTTGTGGTTATAGTATGAACAGATGTTTTGTCCCAAAGGTCATCAATTACTTGGTTATGAGGCAATAGATAAGGCTGAGGTGTGACTGCAACTTTGCTTAAAACAATGAGCAAAACCGATAAACCAATCATGAGATTATGGGAATGCTCACACCTGGTAAGTTACTTACCTGTGACACTTGTAGTTTTTGTACAAACCCATCTTGCTCATGAGAACAGGTCAAACAACACATAATCAGTGTCATACACACGTACAAATTTGGGAAATGCTTCCAAAGAGAAGGAAATAATTAGAAATAGAAAGGTATAATTATTTTGAATATTCTATGATCTTTTAATAACTTGTTAAATATATTTTAATTTCAAATTTTTGATATTACATAATTATTTTACTATAACACTAAATAGAATTTTCAGAATAACAATTTTTAAATGAATAACTTCACAACTTATGCCATTTTCATTTATTCCATAAAAAATTCCACTTGGTATGATTGACAATGTGAACTATACATGTTGTGAAAAATGTGTAACATATATTTATAATACCATATAGTCATTTTTTTAATAAATTACTGATTAGGGAGCTTTTTTATACATGGTTTCTGACCTGAAATTGCCTAACTAATCCTCAAAGTTTACTTGCAAACTAATCTAAGAAAGACTGATGAGAAACATATGCTTAATTATATGTGTTTTGATAGACATTAAGAAAAAAGCTTAGACTAATAATTAGTTATTTGCTTGATCCACTTAGAGCCGCCTTTTTATCACTAAAGTGCATTCCACGAGTCACTATCTACCAACCAATCTTATATAGTTGGAAGCGTAGCCAAACTAATAGCTATATATCACCTGCTGATTGCCATTCTTATCTGAAGAACGCAAAAACAACAACAACGAAACTTGGAGGCAGGCACACGTACTAGGTTCCTACATATCCAGAGATAAGGAGGAGGAGAAGAAGAAGAAGAAGAAGCATGGGCGATGGAAGTGGTGTGAACAACCTTCCTCCTGGATTTATATTTAGTCCAACAGACGAAGAACTTGTTCTTCAGTTTCTCTACCCAAAAGCCTCCCTCTTACCTTGCCAACCTGACATCATTCCTGTTCTCGATCACTGTCATCCTTGGGAGCTTGATGGTTGTTTTCATATCTATGGTTTTCGATTTCTGGTTTAATAGAGACTGATGAGGATGGTGTTTGCTTGTGTAGACAGAATCCTGACGTGGATTTTCGTTGATTTTTGCAGGGAAGGCGCTTTCAAGCGAAAACCAGTGGTACTTCTTCTGCCGGATGATGGAACGCAAAGAAACAGGAAATGGGTATTGGAAGGAACTGGAAATTGAAAAACCTGTGATGAGTGGAGCAGCTGGTAAGGTTGGTCTAAAGAAATATTTCGTGTACTGCATTGGAGAACCTGAAAAAGGTGTAGAAACAAGTTGGATGATGCAGGAATTTCGTCTGGATGGTAATTCATTATCATCATCATCACCGGCTCACAAAAGAAGCAAGAAACTCGTAAGAAAAGTTCATTAATTACTAGCAAGTTTCTCTGTAAATAAATTTACATGTATGATGTTTGTTTTGTTTGTTTATTTTTTCTGATTCTAATTATTGATTGCTTGGCACAGGAACGCTCTAAATGGGTCCTATGTAGGGTTTACCAAAGGAAAGCAAGTCCTCGTCAAAGTTTCGGCTATGGAGATGATGATGATGATTGTAGAACTGAGCTTTCTTTTCTAGATGAGGTGTTCCTTTCAATATTGGATGATGATGATCTAGATGGCCTAAAGTTGACAAACTAGTGTGCATGTATATCTATGTTTATATATGAATATGAGTTCTTCTTCCTCCGCTATTAGGGTATATGACTATATTCTGTAATTTGTGTTGTTTGGTTACCAAGAAAAGAGAAAAGAAAGTAGAATAAGAAGAGGAAGGAAAAAGCAACATGTGAATTATGTAAAATAAAATTTCTCAATCACTCGGTTGTTTAATTGCTACAAGTGAGTCATCATGATTCATGACTATTGAACTTGACGACATAATTTGTTCTTGTCAATCAATATATGTGTAGTCTAAGAGAAGGAAAGGATACAATTTATCTTTGGTCCAATTTTTCTTGATTTGATGTGTTGAGTGTAAGTTCACACGGGTGCGCGTTAAATTTTATGTTCCAGTTAGTTATTTTGTTTCAATCTTATTTTATTAAATCTTATTCATATATTTATGTAGAGTTTACGTAAATGTGTGCATGATGATAGAAACAAGATCTGATCCCAACTGCACAAGCTTTTCAAATCAAGTGTACTACATAAATAGTTTTTTTCCTTAAATTGTGAAGATTTTTATTTCACTATATCAAAATCAATGAATAATTGCTAGTACTCGTTAATCTTAATTTACTTTGTCTATAATAGGATTAATCTATCTATAATTAGAAGTTTATTGAGATTAATTGAAAACTATAAAAGAACAAATATAATTAAAATAACATAATAATTGTGCTTATTTTGGCACATATTACACATAATAAAATGCAATTAAACATAAGTAGATAAATTGTTTAAAAATATATAATACAATAAAATTATGGTTTAATTCATAATTGTGCTTATTTTGACACATATTACACATAATAAAACGCAATTATGGTTAAATATGAATTAAAATAAATTAAATATTAAATTAATTTACTTTAATCCTAATTTTGATGGAATGTAACAAAAATCAAAAATAAAAATTGATTGTTTTAAATAAACATTCATTTGAATTTGTTATCACACTTTTGATCAACTACAATATTAAATTAGAAAAATATGACAAAAATTGGAATTGATTTATTGGAATTTTGGATATTATATTAAGAATAAATAATTAAATTTTATTAAAATATTGAGGTATAATATAATGGTCATCATCAAGGAATCTATCAGAGGCCAAAAAGGTGAGACATAGTAACGTGCATGGCTACGTGTTTGCAGCTCCTGCCTACCTCTACTACGAAGACTTCCACGGCTTCTTTTGGCTTTTAATTTTTAGTTGTTGTTTGCTTTGTTTTCTTTTATGTTCTTTGTGTCACATTCATTTCATGCTTACTCTAGCATTTTGTCATGCTTTGCTATAACTAATTTAATTCAAACCCTTGAAGGGTATTTCCCTTTTTTTTTTCTTAGTTATTTTTTAACGTTTTACCTCAAATAATAGTAATTATGAATATAAAAATTGGTTCAAAACCACCTAATTAAACTTAAAATTAGTAGATTAAGTCAAATTAATTGAATTCAAGTTTAATTTAATATTTTTATTCATATTTGCGCTTTTAAAAAACTAAATTATTTAGTCAGAATTAATATAAAATCAATACAGTAAATCAAACTTGAATAAAATTGAATTTCAAATTAAAATTTTTAGTTCAAACTCAAATTCGACCTGATATATTCAAAGTTTGTCTTAATTTACACATAATTGTGTTGTTTTATGTGTGAAAAGCTTATCCTTCGTTATACTAAAATCTAATTTAGGCTAATTTGGTTATAAAGTGTAATTTTTCAGGTTATAAGGTGCTTCTGATATGAAGGCAAAATTTGGTTTAGAAGTTGTACCACAAAAAAAATGTTTTAAATATCTAAGATTTATTAACTAAAACAAATGAGAGATTGATGAAGACATAATTCACCGTATCATATCAGAGTGATTTAAATAGAAAACTACAACAAGGGTTTTATGTAACAATTGACAAGAAGATATCATTCAAACTCAAAGGTAAATTTTATCATTTAATGAGTAGCCCGACCATGTTTTATGAAGCACAGAGTTGATCCATCAAACAGATGCATAGTTATAAGCTAATGGTGGCAAAACTAAGGATGCTTCATTAAATATGTAACCTTATTAAAAGAGATAAGGTAAGGGATACAATTGTAAGAGACATATTAAAAGCAGCTATATTGATGAAAAATTAAGAGAAATAAGACTTAGGTGATTCAAACATGTTAAGAGAAGATACTCTTACACTCAAATGAGAAAATTTGAGAAGATTATTCTTATAAATTGTAACAGGAATAAATGAAGACCTAAAAAGAATTGGAAAAAAGGTGATAAAAAATGAGATAGCTTTGCTGAAACTTACCGAAGACATGATTCTAGATAGAAAACTTTGACGTACTAGAATCCAAATAAAGGATCTCACATAGAGAGATCCTTTAAAAGAGATACAGATAAAAGATAAAAGATAAAAGATAAAGAGAACAAAGATCCTTTATCCGTACTAAGATACGGATAAAGGATCTCACATAGGGGGAGACAAAAATGGTAAAATATAGTAAAGTGCATGGCTAACGTATTTGGAGCTCCTACCTACCTTTAGTATGAAGACTTGCATGGCTTCTTTTAGCTTTTAGTTGTTGTTTGCTTTCTTTTCTTTCTTTTATTTTATATTCTTTGTGCCACTTTCATTTCGTGCTTACTCTAGCATTTTGTCATGCTTTGCTATAACTAATTTAATTTCCCTTTTTTTCCTTCTTACTTATTTTTTAACGTTTTACCTCAAGTGATAATAATTTTGAATATAAAAGTTGGTTCAAATCCACCTAATTAAACTTAAAATTAATAGATTAACTCAATTTTAATTGAATTCATGTTTAATTTAATATTTTTATTCGAATTTATGCTTTAAAAAAACTAAATTATTTAGTTTGAATTAATATAAAATCATTATAGTAAACCAAACTTGAATAAGATTGAATTTGAAATTAAAATTTTTAGTTCAAACTCAAATTCGACCTGACTTAGTCAAAATTTGTCTTAATTTACACATAATTGAGTTGTTTTATGTGTGGAAAGTTTATCCATTTAGGCTGACTTGATTATAAAGTGTACTTTTTTGAGCTATAAGGAGACTTCTGATGTGGAAGTAAAAATTGGTTAAAGAGTTGTACTACAAAAGAGTGTTTTAAGTATCTATAATTTATCATCTAAAGCAATTGAGATAGCAATTAAGACATAGTTCACCGTATCAAATAAGAGTGACTTACATAGAAAAGTACAGTAGGAGTTAAATGTGACAACTTACAAGAAGATATCACTCAAGTTCAAAGGTATATTTTATCATTTTATGAGTAGGTTGAGCATGTTTATGGAGCAGAGTTTTGATTCATTAAACAGGTGTATAGTTATAAGCTAATAGTGGTAATGATAAAGATGCTTTACTAAATGTGTAACCTTATTATAAGGAATATGATCATAAATATAATTGTAAGAAACAAATTAAAAGCAGCAATATTAATGAAAAATTAAAAGAAATAAGACTAAGGTGGTTTAAAAATGTAAAAAAATACATTTTGACTCTTAGGTGAGAAGATGAGAAAAGATTGTATTTAGAAATTGTAAGAGGAAAAAAGGAAGATCTAAGAAGAACTGAGAAAAGGTGGTAAAAAATGAGAAGGCTCTGCTGAAACTTATCGAAAATATGACCCTTGATAGAAAACTTTGGTGTACTATAATACAAATAAAGGATCTCACATAGAAAAATCTTTCTTGTTCTCATAGGTCTTTTAAATATTTTCCTTTGAATTTTATATTTTGTATTTAACTTAAATTTTTAATGTGTAGTACTTCTCTTTTAGTTATTTAGCCTAAATATTTCTTTACTTAGTCTAAATATTTTCTTACCATGACTTATTTGATTTATTTATTTACTTGTCTTTGTTCTTGTTTGTGTATTTATTTGTATATTTTATCTTTTATTTTTACTCTCTATCTTATTCTATATTTATTGTATTATTTGTTTTATTGCTTATTTTTATATTTTTATTTATACACATTTATTTATTTTTATTTTATAATTACTATTATCTTTTATTTATATTTATATTTTATTTTTAATTATCATTATCTTATTATTTTAACACTTATTATTATTATTACTACTACTACTACTACTACTACTACTACGACTACTACTACGACTATGACTACGACTACGACTAAGACTAAGACTAACTACTACTACTACTACTACTACTATTGCTACTACTACTACTACTACTACTACGACTACTACTACGACTACGACTAAGACTAAGACTAACTACTACTACTACTACTACTACTATTACTACTACTACTACTGCTACTACTACTACTACTACTGTTACTCCTACTGCTACTACTACTACTGCTACTACTACTGCTACTACTACTACTGCTCCTACTACTACTACCACTACTTCTACTTCTACTACTATTACTACTACTACTACTACTACTACTACTACTACTATTACTACTACTACTACTACTACTACGACTACTACTACTACTCTTACTACTCCTACTACTACTACTACTACTACTCCTACTACTACTGCTACTACTCCTCCTCCTCCTCCTCCTCCTACTACTACTACTACTCCTACTACTACTACTACCACTACTACTATCACTACTTCTACGACTACTACTACGACTACTACGACTACTACGACTACTACGACTACTACGACTACTACTACTACTACTACTCCTACTATTACTCCTACTACTCCTACTACCACTACTACTACCACTACGACTACGACTACTACTACTACTACTACTACTACTACTACTACTACTACTACTACTCCTACTACTACTACCACTACTACTACCACTACTACTACCACTACCATTACGACTATTACGATTACTACGACTACTACTACTACTACTACTACTACTACTACTCCTACTACTGCTATTACTACTACTCATACTACTACTACTACTACTCCTACTACTACTACCACTACTACTACCACTACTTCTACGACTACTACTACTACTACTACTACTACTACTACTACTACCACCACCACCACTACCACTACTACTACTACTACGACTACTACTATTACTACTACTCCTACTACTACTACTACTCCTACTACTCCTACTACTCCTACTCCTACTGCTACTACTACTACTACTACTACTCCTCCTCCTCCTCCTACTACTACTACTACTACGACTACTACGACTACGACCACTACGACTACTACTACTACTACTACTACTACTACTACGACTACGACTACGACTACGACTACGACTACTACTACTATTACTACTACTACTACTACTACTACTACTACTACCACTACCACTACCACTACCACTACTACTACTACTACTACTACTACTACTACTCCTACTACTCCTACTACTCCTACTACTCCTACGACTATTACTACTACGACTACTACTATTACTATGACTACTACTACTATTACGACTACCACTACTACTACGACTACAACAACAACTACTACTACTACTACTACTAATAAAAGTTTCTCTATCAAATAAAGATAAAACTGCGTATTATTAAACTTTTCCATATCTCACATTTGAGAACTGTTATTGAGTTGTTGTTATTGTTGTTTTTTAGTTATAGAGTTTATCATACTTAAAATTTTTTATTAATTTTAGTTCTTGTTTTAATTTATGGATAGTGAGTTTACAAGCGATACATTTTTTTTTATGTTTTCTTAATTCAATGTTTAAATTTTAAATATTTTATTTTAATTTAAAACTTAAAAACTTAAAATATTAAATTCAAAATATTGTTTATTAATATTATGATAACGTGACAAAGAAATATATAAATACAAACGCTTATGTAAAATTTAAGAGAAAAAGTCTTTAAAAAGTAATTGTTTTGCAATCAATAAAAGTTTTCAAAGTTAATGACCTTTTTAAGCCTTTGACGTACACGTCAGAAAGTCTAAAGCTTATGTGTCAATCTCGCATCTATCATACCATCTTGCCGTTGCCTGCTTTTTGTCGATTCAATTGGATTAGATTCACTGTGCAATAACAGAGTCCACATTCAATTCGGCAACAGTTTCCTGTTCTTCAGTTCGCCATCTTCTGCTTGCAATCCTAAGCTTTCCCTTTCTTTTTATGGCTTTTTGCATTAGAAAATCGCCTAATGTTATCAGGAGTCTCAAATCAAAGATTGGTTCTTTGGTTAATGCTTCCTTAACCAACAGTCACTTGACTCCATTTAGAGCTGAAGATTTAAGGAACCCAGACGGAGTTTTGGTCGCTCAACCGACCCTTTTCATGAATCGCCGTTACAAAGCCGAAGGAGGGTTTGCTTCGCAGCGGAAAGTTGACATGAGTCAGGTTTATGTTTTCTAGATGCAGTGTACCAGATGTGTGGTCTCTAGTTCCTGTCTTGCATGTTTCTGTTTGCAGTGTATCAATTTCACCGCGATTTTCTAACGCAAATTCACCTCAAAATGTTGCTGAGATGATGCAGAGTGACTGCTGATTTGTGCACTACAAGTTCTATGATTTTCGTTTTCACTTAAGCCTCTGAACTGTTCTAAACATTTAAATTAATTGGTTCCTGGGCTATATAGAGGACCTGCATAAGGTGCCTTTATGCAGCATTTGAAATATGTCCCTTTGTTGTTGCTTGTGGCTTTATTAGTTCTAGGAATGCCTTGCAAATCCAAGGAGTTGTATGTGCATGAATGGTCCCAACATAAGAAGCAGACGATCTGATAACTCTCGATGTACTTTGGAAGATAAAGCTTCCTGTTTGCATCAGAATGTTGTGACTTGCCATGAAATGTTGAACAATAATTTGTGTTTCTGTTCTGTCAGTTCTTGAAGTAACCCGTACTCAGGATGTAGTGAAAATTGCCAACCTACAATCTATTATCTTAAGTTTATCAATTCTCTATTACAGGGTTTCTTTTTTTAACTTGCAGATGCTTTAAAATGGAACTTCTAACTGTTTTTAAAGCACCTGATAGATTTGTTGCTTAAGTTGTGCAAATGTGCAGGTAATGCCATACTTTTACAAATTATTTTGTTGCCAGGTTCTGGATTTTCCTGGAGGAAAAGTTGCTTTCACTCACGAGATGAATTTCATACCTGAATCTTACGAAGAGAGAATTCCCTGTTATCGTGTCCTTGATGACAGCGGTCAAATAATTGAGTGTAGCAACTTCATTGAGGTGCCTTGCGGGTTACTTTGCTTTACCTTCCTCTATGAAAGGAGGATGGTGCTTTGTTTTGTCCTTCGTAATCATAAGTTGAAGAGAGAAGGAATCTCACAAGCTGTTATTTAAATAGGTCAGTGAGGACACTGCTAGAAAAATGTATTCAAATATGGTCACGCTCCAAGTTATGGATACCATCTTCTACGATGCTCAGAGGCAAGGAAGGATTTCATTTTATTTGACAACGCTTGGAGAAGAGGCTATCAATATTGCATCAGCTGCTGCCCTCACAAGTGATGACATTATTGTCCCTCAGGTTAGAACTTAGAAGCACATGCATGAATTTGTATTTACCTTGTCAGTAGCTAAAGCAGGCTCTTTGGTTCTCTTGTTCCGTACAGTATAGGGAGCCTGGAGTTCTGTTATGGCGTGGTTTTACTCTGCAACAATTTGCAAACCAATGTTTCAGTAACAGAGATGATCAGTGCAAAGGCAGGCAAATGCCTGCTCACTATGGGTCAAAGGAGCACAATTATTTTACTGTAGCTTCGACAATTGCGTAGGATTATCATACCCATATTCTTTAATGTAGATTGAAAATTCACCAAATTCATTTTACATCTTGATACTCAACAAAATTTTCATATTATTTTCAGTTCTCAACTTCCACACGCAGTTGGCGCTGCATATTCTCTGAAAATGGATGGCAAGAATGCTTGTGCAGTTGCTTTCTTTGGTGATGGTGGCTCAAGTGAGGTGTATTTGCTACTTCATTCTCTTGAAAGCCTCTGATTTGCTATATTATCGAAGTAGATTTCGTTTTCTGTGATTATTCTCTGATATGTTGAGATAATATTAGGGAGATTTTCATGCCGCTTTAAATTTTGCGGCGGTTATGGAGGCTCCAGTTATCTTTATCTGTCGAAATAATGGATGGGCTATTAGCACCCCTATATCAGAGCAATTTCGAAGTAATTTTTGTTTTCTTTTCTTGGTCATTCCCGGTCATATTTGTAGAGCTGCTCATAATGCAATTTAGTCTCTGGCATTCTATACATTGGCAGGTGATGGGATTGCTATTAGAGGGCCAGCTTATGGACTTCGAAGTATTCGTGTTGATGGGAATGATGCTCTAGCCATGTACAATGCTGTTCATGCTGCCAGAAAAATGGCAATTAATGAACATAGGCCAATCTTAATTGAGGTAATAATCATTATGTCATTCCTCTTTCATAACTTCTCATTTGGGTTATTTAAATCTAATCTATTTAATTCTGTGATCCATAATCTGTTTCTTTTTGGAAACAGGCTCTAACTTATCGTGTGGGACACCACACCACATCAGATGATTCCACCAGGTATCGTCCTGTTGATGAGATAGAATTTTGGAGATCAGAACGAGATCCGGTATTTAGATTCAGAAAATGGATAGAAAGCTGTGGTTGGTGGAATGAAGGGTCCGAGTCGGAACTCAGGAGCAATGTCAGGAAGCAGGTAAAAGATCTAGAATACTACTGAAGTTCTGAGAGTTCATCTTTTTGTTAGATGCACCTAACTATTGCAATCAACTTTGCTTCTAACCGGAGTTTGGTCTACACGATACCTGCTGCTCTTTTTTTCCTTTGGTCTTGCGGGATGGCTAGAATATGAAAATAAGAATCAAATTAGTGAAACACAGGTTTTCTGGTAAGTAAAGGTAGGAACTTCAATACGCTGATGGTGTAGGAATAGCAATTCATATTGCATATGCTTGAAATTTAATCAAATGAAGGTCACTTTACTGATCCAACAATAGTAATATGATTTTATTAGCTGAGAAGATTGAACAATTGCAACTTGTTGCAAATTAGTCATCAGGTATTACTACAGGTGCTTGTAAAGTTGGGAGTCATCTGCGGTAACTTGCTTTGTGCAAAAGACTTCGTCTCAACAATTATCTACTTTAATATGGAACTTTAGTTCTAGCTGATGATAAATCTGTAACAGGTGTTAAATGCAATTCAAGTAGCAGAAAAAGCTGAGAAACCTTCATTTGAGGATGTTTTGACAGATGTATATGATGTTCCACCATCCAACCTTGTGGAGCAGGAGAAATGGCTAAGAGACACCATTAAGAGACACCCACAAGATTACCCTTCGTACGTTCCAGTTTGAATTCATTCAACTGTAAACTAATGGTATCTCTTTCTCTTATGCAATTTAAATCGGACTCACATTCGGTTATGTTTACGACTTTGTTGTTGGAAGCTAATCGAAACAGAACTTTGAAACACAATCGTTTTCTTTGCCACTAAAAGTTGATCCTGAGAACAAATTTGGTACTTAGACCTTTCCTTTTCATCTGTCTATAGAGTCCCGGAAAGAAATCCGAGTTTGATGCAAGGATACTTGTGTTTGCCAAATATCATATGATCACTTTTGTCTCAAGATGTAGCCTAAAGACACGAACTTGCATTAGAAATGATGAAACTTTCAAGTGGAAAAGGTTAGCAGGAACAGAAAGGTAGTGCCTTTAGCATCTTCTTATGGATTCTTCTTGGTGTAAAAGAATAAGCAGCAAACTTCATCATGGGAATGCCATCTCTTCCAAGATAACTAATCAATAAACTCATATATCATCTTTTTACATAAATTATTTAATAAATTAATGATTAGATAAGACTCATTTGATAAATTAGTGATTAAGAATTAAATAACAGTTCCAATTTAGGCTATATTTATAGGCCAATTATATTCCTACTTTGAATTATTTGTTGTTTATTTTTATTTTTATTTTGGAAATTATTGTGTAAATTTTTAATAATATAGTTTAATTATTTTATAATTTCCTTTCATCATTTCCGTTTATAGCTTTAAAATAACATTGCCATTTAAATTTTAGAAACCTAAAATTTAATAACACATTGTTTTAAGCTGTAAAATAAAAAATAAAGAATAAAAAATGAAATATGACATAAAATTTGTTATAATTAAAGAATATCATAAACATATTATTAATAATTTTTAAATCAAACTTAGAGTATATAAATTGACTTAAAAATTTTATAAAATAAATTAAATATTCAAGAATTTAATTAAATAAAATTAAACAAAAAAAGAAATATTTCCATTTTATTCTCTACACCACAAAGACAGAGCTTCCAAGTGGAACGGTCAACCATCAATGATCATAGACCTTTCTCCGTCGTTCCTCCTCCTAAACATAAATACACAACACAGAAAACAAATACATAATAGAAAAAAGAAAAAAACTGTTTTTTTTTTCTATAATTTTCTCCTCCAAATTCCTTGGAAGGGATAAACATAAAAAGAGTTTCATTATCCCTTCCCTTTTCATATGTATATATGCAAGTTTAGCTCATGGATGTTATGTAATTTATATGGTTATCAGGAAGGTGACATCATTTGTAGCCTGCATTACAAGTATTTCGGGTTAAACACGGCGGTGGTGGTGGTGGTTGCAGGGGAAGAAGAGTATGGAGATGGAGACATCAGCTGTATGGAACAAGACACAAGAAACAATAGTGTGCTATGCGCCTACCATGATCATAACAAATGGTGTGTGGCAAGGAGACAACCCTTTAGATTTTTCCCTTCCTCTTTTCATCGTACAGCTGACGTTGGTGGTCGTGATCACTCGCCTTCTGGTTTTTGTTCTGAAACCCCTTCGTCAACCCCGTGTCATCTCTGAGGTCCTGGTAAGTTGAAAATGCTATTTTCTCATTCTTTTTTCGAGAGTTATTAAAAGATGGAAGTTTCTCCAATGGAGGTACCAGCTAAAACGTTTTATACGTTCATTAGATTGCATAAGATTCAGATAGAAAGTTGCAGAAGATTTATGTTATGATTTTATTTGGCATCAAAATCATGCAAGTTTGTCTTCATCGATGTCAATGGAGGGTGTTCATCATATTCAATTTACAGGGTGGAGTGCTGTTGGGTCCGTCTGTTCTTGGACGAAGCTCATCCTTTGCTAAAGTAATATTCCCCATGAAAAGTGTGTTGGTGCTTGAAACAATGGCGAACATTGGCCTACTCTACTTCCTCTTCCTTGTTGGAGTAGAAATGGACATTTCTGTGCTCAGAAGAACTGGGAAGAAAGCACTCGCCATAGCTGTTGTTGGTATGATCTTACCTTTCCTTGTTAGTCTGGCTTTCTCCTTCGTTCTCAAAGGCGAAGAACTGAATCAGAAAGGCACAGCGATTATCTTCCTAGGCGTAGCTCTATCCGTCACTTCATTTCCTGTTCTTGCGAGAATACTTGCAGAGCTGAAACTCATCAACACAGAGCTTGGCAAGCTCGCACTCTCTTCAGCTCTTGTTAACGACATTTGTGCTTGGGTTCTGCTAGCTTTCGGCATTGCCTTAGGTGAGAACGAAACAGCTTCTCTGGCTTCACTCTGGGTGATATTCTCTAGTGGAGCATTCGTTATCATCTGCATCTTCGTCGTGCGGCCAGCCATTTCATGGGTGATTCGAAGGACACCAGAAGGAGAGACGTTCAGCGAGTTCTACATCTGTCTTATTCTAGCTGGAGTGATGATCTCAGGTTTCGTCACAGACGCCATTGGAACACATGCTGTTTTTGGAGCTTTTGTGTTTGGACTTGTGATCCCAAACGGTCCTCTGGGTGTGACACTCATAGAGAAACTTGAGGACTTCGTTTCAGGACTCCTGTTACCGCTCTTCTTCGCCATGAGTGGACTCAAGACTGACATTGGAGCTATCAGAGAAGCTAGTACGTGGGGAATTATGATACTTGTCATCATCATTGGAGGTGCTGGTAAGATTGCAGGTACTCTGATCGTCACTCTCTTTTACAGGATTCCATTACTCGATGGGTTCACTCTAGGATTGCTTATGAACACCAAAGGCCTTGTGGAAATGATTGTACTCAACGTAGGCAAGGATCAGCAGGTACTATTTATATATATTTATATTATCGAATGGATTTGTATGAATATATATATATATACACATCCTTTAACATGATCATTGAACATTGCTGACAGGTTTTAGATGATGAACTGTTTACGATTATGGTTATTGTGGCTGTTGTTATGACCGCAGTCATCACACCGATTGTGATAACAGTGTATAAGCCATCAAGAAGATCTGTTGCTTACAAAAGAAGAACAATTCAGAAATCTAAACCAGATTGTGAGCTTCGAGTTCTGGTTTGTATACACACACCTCGCAACGTTCCAACCATCATCAACCTCCTTGAAGCCTCTAATCCAACCAAGAAATCTCCAATGTTCGTCTATGTCCTCCACCTTGTTGAACTTACAGGTCGAGCATCTGCCATGCTCATAGTTCACAACACTGAGAAATCCGGCAGGCCGGCACTTAACCGGACACAAGCACAGTCCGATCACATCATCAATGCCTTTGAGAGTTACGAGCAACAGAACACTTTTGTCTCAATTCAACCATTGACCGCCATTTCTCCCTACTCAACCATGCACGAAGACATCTGCAACTTAGCAGAAGACAAGAGGGTTGCTTTCATAATCATTCCTTTCCATAAGCAGCAAGGAGTTGATGGAGGTATGGAAGAAACAAACCCTGCACTTAGAACTGTGAATCAGAATCTGTTAGCCAATTCACCGTGCTCAGTTGGGATTCTGGTCGACAGAGGGTTGACAGGATCATTTCGTTTATCAGCAAATCATGAATCTCACCGCATAGCTCTGCTCTTCTTCGGTGGACCAGATGATCGAGAAGCTCTAGCTTATGCATGGCGCATGTCAGATCATCCTGGAGTGACACTAGCAGTCATTCGATTCATTCCAGGACGTGAAACAGTTCAATCTGTAAGAGATTCAGATAGTAACTCGGGCGATATCAGAGCACTACCCTCCGAAACACCCATCGACAAGGATCACCGACTAGACATGGAGCTTATAAATGAATTCAGATCCCAAAAAGTAAACGATGAATCCATTTCTTACACTGAAACTTTCGCCGACAATGCAGAGGAAACTGTTGCATTAATAAGAGAAATGGGCAATGCTTTTGACCTGTACATAGTTGGAAGAGGACAAGGGTCGACTTCACCACTCATAGCCGGTCTCGCTGAATGGAGTGAGTATCTTGAGCTTGGAGCCATTGGAGACTTGCTAGCTTCGTCGGACTTTGCAGCCACGGTTTCAGTGCTTGTGGTGCAACAGTTCGTCGGAATTGGACCAGTGGCTGAGGATAGTGCATCACCTAGGAGTCCCTACCCACCACACGATCCATTTTGCAATGAAGCGCTGATGAACAGTAGGTCACCAATCTCAAGGACTCATCACCATTCTTAATGGTTAATTACAGATCACAGATCAGCCTAGGATTTCTTACAATAGCCCATCAAGGGAATAGATTCATAATCAAAAACTGTAGAGAATTACTAGCTCTCCAAATCCCATTTAAAAGGTGAATGATTACATAAAGAAGGATATGTAATTGAAGCTCTAAGCCTCTAATTAGTTAGACATGATTTGATTGATTCAAAGTTCCTTTCATGTGAAGCCAAGTAGACCTCTTATCTTATCAATTGGTTTTTAATCAGCCACAAAATAATTGAGGGTTCATTCGATTAGCACTATTAAGCTATGATTAAAGAACCGAATTCGTTTGGGCAGTTTAATAATAAAAATCTTGAAATGGCAACTTTTCAATTTACTTTAATAACCGTTATTAATTTGTTTATTAATTAATTGATTAATTTTTTAATTTTATTTAATTTTTAATCAATTTTATAACAATTTAATTCCGTTTAAACCCTTTAAATATTAAAATTTTTATATTACTAATTTAACTTTTAGTCTCGTTTTTAATACATTGCCTATTAAATGACTCGCGAATGATAGTCATTTATGATTAGTAGCCCTATATTATAATTAAATAATAAAAATATTAAATTTGTTAAATATTTATGTAACAGTCCAAATCACTCGTTCACAGATATTGTCCGCTTTGGGTTACCCATCTAGTTAAGGCCCTCACGATTTTGCTCTTTCCATACCCGGAAAAATGCATCTATAGGGAAGAGGTATCTGTACCCTTATAAGGGATACTTCGTTCTCCTTTCCAACTTGGTTCAGCCAGATTCTGACGAGGCTGTACGTTGCCGTTTGGATCCATAGAGTCAACTGTTGAACACGAGAATTCTGGCTTGAGGATTTCTGCAAAACAAAGAGGGCACGTCGGGGGTTGTTTCCCGATAGGCCTCTCCGACGCTCAAGTTAGTTTTTTGGTGAAGGAGGGACTGCAGGAA